>JAIRCJ010000536.1:0-14998 GCA_020883675.1 Bruguiera gymnorhiza
AAAATTTTGTAATTTTTTTATGAATTTTAAAAATCTGCTAGGGATAAATGAATTGTCAAATAGTCTGTTGAAGTTAAAATTTTGTGCAATTTTCTAAATTGTGTCCCATTGCCCTCAACGCAAATTTGAAATGATTTATAAAAAATTAGTAATTTTCCCCCCTTTCACGCCTAAATACTTTAGAAAAAGCAAAAGCAATAGACTTGGTTAATATAGAGATTCTACACTCCCATCTAGAGAATATAGCTTAACACAACATGAAATTTGGGTTGAATATTTATAATATCATCCACTAAATGTATTTTATGCAATTGAGTCCATTACTTGTATTTCTGTTCAATTACAAATTCAAATATTATATTTTTTCACATATGTATTTTTCTTAGCAATTTAAATTGAATGACATAACAATAAATTTAAAAATCAAAATATTTCAATTTTTGCATTTTTTGAATTTTAAATTCTGCTAGAGATAAATGAATTGTCAATACTCTATTTAATTTAAAGTTTGCAATTTTCTGAATTGTCTCCTTTGCCTCAAAGCAATTTGAAATGATTTATATAATCTTCAAGCAAATTACTTAAGAAAAAGCAAAAGTAATGGATTGTAATAAGAAGGTTCTTTAATCCTATCTAGGATTATATCCTTAACACAACATTGAAACTTGGGATTGCTATTTATAATGTTCATCCACTAAAGTGTATTTTATGTAATTAAGTCCATTACTTGTATTTTTGTTTGATTAAGATATTCAAATATTGTATTTTTTTCACCAATCAAATCAAATGACATTAATAATAAATTTAAAAATCAAAATATTGCATTTTTGCAATTTCTAGATTTTTCAAATCTGCTAAGGATAAATAAATTGTCAATTCTCTGTTGAATTTAAATTTTGCTATTTTTTGAATTATCTCTTTTGCCTCAACGCAATTTGAAATGATTTATATAATCTTCAAGCAAGTTACTTAAGAAAAAACAAAAGCAATGGAGTGTAATAAGAAGGTTCTGCACTCCCATCAAAGGATATCTCCTTAACACAACTTTGAAACTTGGGATTGCTATTTATAATATTCATCCACTAAAGTGTCTTTTATGCAATTGAGTTCATTACTTGTATTTTGTTCAATTGACATATTCAAATATTATATTTTTCACATATTATATTTTCTCAGCAATTAAATTGAATGACATTAACAATAAATTTAAAAATCAAAATATTTCAATTTTGCAATTTTTTGAATTTTAAAATCTACTAGAGATAAATGAATTATCAATACTCTATTTAATTTAAATTTTGCAATTTTTTGAATTGTCTCCTTTGCCTCAAAGCAATTTGAAATGATTTATATAATCTTCAAGCAAATTACTTAAGAAAAAGCAAAAGTAATGGATTGTAATAAGAAGGTTCTTTAATCCCATCTAGGGTTATATCCTTAACACAACATTGAAATTTGGGATTGCTATTTATAATGTTCATCCACTAAAGTGTATTTTATGCAATTGAGTCCATTATTTGTATTTTTATTCGATTAAGATATTCAAATATTGTATTTTTTCACCAATCAAATCAAACGACATTAATAATAAATTTAAAAATCAAAGTATTGCATTTTTGCAATTTCTAGAATTTTAAAATCTTCTAGGGATAAATGAATTGTCAATTCTCTGTTGAATTTAAATTTTGCTATTTTCTGAATTGTCTCTTTTGCCTCAATACAATTTGAAATGATTTATATAATTTTCAGGAAAGTTACTTAAGAAAAAACAAAAGCAATGGAGTGTAATAAGAAGGTTCTGCATTCCCATCAATGGATATCTGCTTAACACAACTTTGAAACTTGGGATTGCTATTTATAATATTTATCCACTAAAGTGTCTTTTATGCAATTGAGTCCATTACTTATTTTTGTTCAATTGACATATTCAAATATTATATTTTTCACATATTATATTTTTCTCACCAATTAAATCAAACGACATTAATAATAAATTTAAAAATCAAAATATTGCATTTTTGCAATTTTTAGAATTTTAAAATCAGCTAGGGATAAATGAATTTTCAATACTCTGTTGAATTTAACTTTTGCAATTTTTGAATTGTCTCCTTTGCCTCAACGCAATTTGAAATGATTTATATAATTTTCAGGCAAATTGTTTAAGAAAAAGCAAAAGCAAAGGATTGTAATAATAAGGTTCTGCTCTCCCATCTATGGATATATGCTTAACACAACATTGAACCTTGGGTTTCCTATTTATAATATTCATCCCCTAAAGTGCATTTTATGCAATTGAGTCCATTACTTGTATTTTTGTTCAATTAGCATATTCAAATATTATATTTTTCCATATCATATTTTTGTCACCAATTAAATCAAACGACATTTACATTAAATTTAAAAATCAAAATATTTCAATTTTGCACTTTTTCGAATTTTAAAATTTGCTAGGGATAAATGAATTGTCTATACTCTATTGAATTTAAATTTTGCAATTTTTGGAATTGTCTCCTTTGCCTCAATGCAATTTGAAATAATTTATATAAGCTTTCAGGCAAATTACTTAAGAAAAAGCAAAAGCAATTGACTGTAATAAGAAGGCTCTGCACTCCCATCTAGGGATATATGCTTAACACAACATTGAAACCTGAGATTGCTATTTATAATATTTATCCACTAAAGTGTATTTTATGCAATTGAGTCCATTACTTATATTTTTGTTCAATTAACATATTCAAATGTTGTATTTTTCTCCCCAATCAAATCAAACGACATTCACAACAAATTTAAAAACCAAAATATTGCATATTTGCAATTTCTAGAATTTTAAAATTCGCTAGGGACAAATAAATTGTAAATAATCTATTGAATTTAAATTTTGCAATTTTATTAATTGTCTGCTTTGCCTCAAAGCAATTTGAAATGATTTATAGAATTCTTGTCTTCAGGCAAATTACTTAAGAAAAAGCAAAAGCAATGGACTGTAATATGAGGGTTCTGCACTCTCATCTAGGGATATATGCTTAACACAACAATGAAATTTGGGATTAATATTTATAATATTCATCCAGTAAATTGTATTTTATACAATTGAGTCCATTACTTGTATTGTTGTTCAACTAACATATTCAAATATTACATTTTTCACATATTATATTTTTCTTACCAATTAAATCAAACGACATTAACATTAAAAATCAAAATCTTTCAATTTTGCAATTTTTTGAATTTTAAAATCTGCTAGGGATAAGTGAATTGTCAAAACTCTGTTGAAGTTAAATTTTGCAATTTTTAGAATTGTCTCCTTTACCTCAATGCAATTTGAAACAATTTATATAATCTTCAGGCAAATTACTTAAGAAAAAGAAAAAGCAATCGACTGTAATAAGAAGGTTTTACATTCCCATCTAGAGATATATGCTTAACACAACATTGAAACTTGGGTTTGCTATTTATAATATTCGTCCACTAAAGTGTATTTTATGCAATTGAGTCCATTACTCGTATTTGTGTTCAATTAACATATTCAAATATTATATTTGTCACATATTATATTTTTCTCACCAATTAAATCAAATGACACTGATATTAAATTTAAAAATCAAAATATTACATTTTTTCAATTTTAAGAATTTTAGAATTTGCTAAGGATAAATGAATTGTCAATACTTTGTTGAATTTAAATTTTGCAATTTTCGGAATTGTCTCCTTTGAAAATCTACTATGGAGAAATGAATTGTCAATATTCTGTTGAATTTAACTTTTGCAATTTTCTGAATTGTCTCGTTTGCCTAAACGCATTTTGAAATAATTTATATAATCTTCAGGCAAATTACTTAAGGAAAAGCAAAAGCAATCGACTATAATAAAAAGGTTTTGCACTCTCATTTAGGGATATATGCTTAACACAACATTGAAACTTTGGATTGCTATTTATAATATTCTTCAACTAAAGTGTATTTTATGCAATTAAGTCCATTACTTGTATTTTTGTTCAATTAGCTTATTCAAATATTGTATTTTTCTGACCAATCAAATCAAACAACATTAATAACAAATTTAAAAATCAAAATATTGCATTTTTGCAATTTTTAGAATTTTACAATCTGCTAGGGATAAAGAAATTGTTAATAATCTGTAGAATTTAAATTTTGCATTTTTCTTAATTGTCTCCTTTGCCTCAATGTAATTTGAAATGATTTATAGAATTCCTTTCTTCAAACAAATTACTTAGGAAAAAGGAAAACTAATGGACTCTAATATGATAGTTCCCCACTCCTATCTAGGGATATATGCTTTACACAACCTTGAAACTTGAGATTGTTATTTATAATATTCATCCACTAAAGTATCTTTTATGGAATTGAGTCCATTACTTCTATATTTGTTTAATTGACATATTCAAATATTATATTTTTCTCGCCAATTAAATCTAACGACATTAACAATAAATTTAAAAATCAAAATATTGCATTTTTGCAATTTTTAGAATTTTAAAATCTACTAGGAATAAATGAATTGTCAATACTCTATTGAATTTAAATTTTGCAATTTTCTGAATTGTCTCCTTTGCCTCAACACTATTTCAAATGATTTATATAATTTTTAGGCAGATTACTTAAGAAAAAGTGAAAGCAATGGACTGTAATAAGAAGGTTCTGCGCTCTCATCCAGTTATATATGCTTAACACTACATTGAAACTTGGGACTGCAACTTATAATATTCATCCACTTGATTGTATTTTATGGAATTGAGTTCATTACTTGTATTTTTGTTCAATTAACATATTCAAATATTGTATTTTTCCCTCCAATCAAATCAAACGACATTAACAATAAATTTAAAAATTAAAATATTGCATTTTTGCAATGTTTAGAATTTTAAAATCTGCTGAGGAGAAATGAATTGTCAATACACTGTTGAATTTAACTTTTGCAATTTTCTGAATTGTCTCCTTTGCCTCAATGCATTTTGAAATGATTTATATAATCTTCAGGTAAATTACTTAAGAAAAAGCAAAAGCAATGGACTATAATAGGAAGGTTCTACACTCCCATCCAAGGATATATGCTTAACATAACATTGAAACTAGGGATTGCTATTTATAATATTCATCCACTAAAGTGTATTTTATGCAATTGAGTACATTACTAGTATTTTTGTTCAATTAACTTATTCAAATATTGTATTTTTCTAACCAATCAAATCAAACGACATTAACAACAAATTTAAAAATCAAAATATCGCATTTTTGAAATTTTTAGAATTTTAAAATTTGCTAGGGAGAAATAAATTGTTAATATTCTGTTGAATTTAACTTTTGCAATTTCCTGAATTGTCTCCTTCACCTCAACGCAATTTGAAATAATTTATATAATTTTCAGGCAAATTATTTAAGGAAAAGCAAAAGCAATAGACTATAATAAGAAGGTTCTACACTCCCATTTAGGGATATATGCTTAACACAACATTGAAACTTGGGATTGCTATTTACAATATTCATTAACTAAAGTGTATTTTATGGATTTGAGTCCATTACTGGTATTTTTGTTCAATTAACTTATTCAAATATTGTATTTGTCTGACTAATCAAATCAAACGACATTAACAAGAAATTTAAAAATCAAAATATTTCATTTTTGCAATTTTTAGAATTTTACAATCTGCTAGGGATAAAGAAATTGTTAATAATCTGTAGAATTTAAATTTTGCAATTTTCATAATTGTCTCATTTGCCTTAATGTAATTTGAAATGATTTATAGAATTCCTTTCTTCAGATAAATTACTCAGGAAAAGGGAAAACCAATGGACTCTAAAAAGATGGTTCCCCACTCTCATCTAGGGATATATGTTTTACACAACGTCGAAACTTGAGATTGCTATTTATAATACTCATCCACTAAAGTGTCTTTTACGGAATTGAGTCCATTACTTCTATATTTGTTCAATTGACATATTCAAATATTATATTTTTCTCACCAATTAAATCAAACGACATTAACAATAAATTTAAAAATCAAAATATTGCATTTTTGCAATTTTTAGAATTTTACAATCTGCTAGGGATAAAGAAATTGTTAATAATCTGTAGAATTTAAATTTTGCAATTTTCTTAATTGTCTCCTTTGCCTCAATGTAATTTGAAATGATTTATAGAATTCTTGCCTTCAGACAAATTACTTAGGAATAAGGAAAACCAATGGACTCTAAAAAGATGGTTCCCCATTCCCATCTAGCAATATATGGTTTACACAACCTTCAAACTTGAGATTGCTATTTATAATATTCATCCACTAAAGTGTCTTTTCTGCAATTGAGTCCGTTACTTGTATTTTTGTTCAGTTGACAAATTCATATATTATATTTTTTCACATATTATATTTTTCTCACCAATTAAATCAAACGATATTAACAATAAATTTAAAAATCAAAATATTACATTTTTGCAATTTGTTGGAATTTTAAAATCTGCTAGGGATAAATGAATTGTCAATACTCTGTTGAATTTAACTTTTGCAATTTTCTGAATTGTCTTATTTGCCTCAACGCAATTTCAAATGATTTTATAATTTTTGGGCAAATTACTTAAGAAAAAGCAAAAGCAATGGACTGTACTAAGAAGGTTCTGCACTCCCATATAAGAATATATGCTTAACACAACCTTGAAACTTGGGTTTGCTATTTATAATATTCATCCACTAAAGTGTATTTTATACAATTGAGTCCATCACTTGTATTTTTGTTCAATTAACATATTCAAATATTATATTTTTCACATATTATATTTTTTCACCAATTAAATCAAACGACATTAACATTAAATTTAAAAATCAAAATATTTCATTTTTGCAATTATTCGAATTTTAAAATCTACTAGGGATAAATGAATTGTCAATACTCTGTTGAATTACAATTTTGCAATTTTCGGAATTGTTTCTATGCCTTAACGTAATTTGAAATGATTTATATAATTTTCAAGCAAATTACTTAAGAAAAAGTAAAAGCAATCAACTATAATAAGAAGGTTCTGCACTCCCATCTAGGGATATATGCTTAACACAATATTAAAAGTAGAGACTGCTATTTATAATATTCATCCACTAAAGTGTATTTTTTGCAATTGAGTCCATTACTTATATTTTTCACATATTATATTTTTTTCACCAATTAAATCAAATGACATTAACGAAAAATTTAAAAATCAAAATATTTGAATTTTGCAATTTTTTGAATTTTAAAATCTACTTGGGATAACTGTATTGTCAATACTTTATTGAATTTAAATTTTGTAATTTTCTAAATTGTCTCCTTTGCCTCAACCTAATTTGAAATGATTTATATAATCTTCAGGAAAATGACTTAAGAAAAAGCAAAAGCAATGGACTGTAATATGAGGGTTCTGCACTCCCATCCAGGGATATATGCTTAACACAACATTAAAACTTGAGATTGCTATTTATAATATTCATGCATGAAAGTGTATTTTATGCAATTGAGTGCATTACTGGTATTTTTGTTCAACTAACTTATTCAAATATTGTATTTTTCTCGCCAATCAAATTAAAGGACATTAACAACAAATTTAAAAATTAAAATATTGCATTTTTTCAACTTTTAGAATTTTAAAATCTGTTAGGGATAAGGGATAAAGAAATTGTCAATAATCTGTAGAATTTAGATTTTGCAATTTTCTTAATTGTCTCCTTTGTCTCAATGTAATTTGAAATGATTTATAGAATTCCTGTGTTCAGACAAATTACTCAGGAAAAAGGAAAACCAATGGACTCTAAAAAGATGGTTCCCCACTCCCATCTAGGGATATATACTTTACACAACCTTGAAACTTGAGATTGCTATTTATAATATTCATCCACTAAAATTTCTTTTGTGTAATTGAGTCCATTACTTGTATATTTTTTCAATAGATATTTTCAAATATTATATTTTTCTCACCAATTAAATCAAACGACATTAACAACAAATTTGAAAATCAAAATATTGCATTTTTGCAATTTTTAGAATTTTAAAATCTGCTAAGGATAAAAAAATTGTTAATAATTTGTAGAATTTAAATTTTGCAATTTTCTTAAGTGTCTCCTTTGCCTCAATTTAATTTGAAATGATTTATAAAATTCCTGTCTTCAGAAAAATTACTTAGGAAAAAGGAAAACCAATGGACTCTAAAAAAATGGTTCCCCACTCCCATCTAAGGATATATGCTTTACACAACCTTGAAACTTGAGATTGCTATTTATAATATTCATCCACTAAAGTGTCTTTTATGGAATTCAGTCCATTACTTGTATTTTTGTTCAATTAACATATTCGAATATTGTATTTTTCCCACCAATCAAATCAAACGACATTAATAATAAATTTAAAAATCAAAATATCGCATTTTTGCAATTTTTAGAATTTTAAAATTTGCTAGGGAGAAATGAATTGTCAGTACTCTGTTGAATTTAACTTTTGCTATTTTCTTAATTGTCTCCTTTCCCTCAATGCAATTTGAAATGATTTATATAATCTTTAGACAAATTACTTAAGAAAAAGCAAAAGCAGTGGATTGTAATAAGAATGTTCGGCACTCCCATTTAGGGATATATACTTAACACAACATTGAAATTAGGGATTGCTATTTATAATATTCATCGACTAAATTGTATTTTATGCAATTGAGTCCATTACTTGTATTTTTGTTCAATTAACTTGTTCAAATATTGTATCTTTCTCACCAATCAAATCAAACAACATTAACCACAAATTTAAAAATCAAAATATTGCATTTTTGCAATTTTTATAATTTTAAAATCTGCTAGGGATAAAGAAATTGTTAATAATCTGTAGAATTTAAATTTTGTAATTTTCTTAATTGTCTCCTTTGCCTCAATGTAATTTGAAACGATTTATAAAATTCTTGTATTTAGACAAATTACTTAGGAAAAAGGAAAGCCAATGGACTCTAAAAAGATGGTTCCCTACTCCCATTTAGGGATATATACTTTACACAACCTTGAAACTTGATATTGCTATTTATAATATTCATATACTAAAGTGTCTTTTATAAAATTGAGTCCATTACTTGTATTTTTGTTTAGTTGACATATTCAAATATTATATTTTTCACATATTATATTTTTCTCACCAATTAAATCAAATGATATTAACAATAAATTTTAAAATCAAAATATTACATTTTTGCAATTTGTTGGAAATTTAAAATCTGCTAGGGATAAATGAATTGTTAATACTTTGTTGAATTTAATTTTTGCAATTTTCTGAATTGTCTCTTTTGCCTCAACGCAATTTGAAATGATTTATATAATTTTGGGCAAATTACTTAAGAAAAAGCAAAAGCAATGGACTGTACTAAGAAGGTTCTGCACTCCCATCTAGGAATATATGCTTAACACAACATTGAAACTTGGGTTTGCTATTTATAATATTCATCCACTAAAGTGTATTTTATGCAATTGAGTCCATTACTTGTATTTTTATTGAATTAACATATTCAAATATTATATTTTTCACATATTATATTTTTCGCACGAATTAAATCAAACGACATTAACATTAAATTTAAAAATCAAAATATTTCATTTTTTCAATTCTTCAAATTTTGAAATCTACTAGGGATAAATGAATTGTCAATACTCTGTTGAATGTCAATTTTGCAATTTTCGAAATTGTTTCCTATGCCTTAACGTAATTTGAAATGATTTATATAATTTTCAAGCAAATTACTTAAGAAAAGGCAAAAGCAATCAACTGTAATAAGAAGGTTCTGCACTCCCATCTAAGGATATATGCTTAACACAACATTAAAACTAGAGACTGCTATTTATAATATTCATCCATTAAGGTGTATTTTTTTCAATTGAGTCCATTACTTGTATTTTTGTTCAACAAACTTATTCAAATATTGTATTTTTCTCACCAATCAAATTAAGGGACATTAACAACAAATTTAAAAATCAAAATATTGCATTTATTCAATTTTTAGAATTTTTAAATTTGCTAGGGATAAAGAAATTGTTAATAATCTGTAGAATTTAAATTTTGCAATTTTCTTAATTGTCTCCTTTGCCTTAATGTAATTTGAAATGATTTATAGAATTCTTGTGTTCAGACAAATTACTTAGGAAAAAAGAAAACCAATGGACTCTAAAAAGATGGTTCCCCACTTCCATCTAGGGATATATGCTTGACACAACCTTGAAACTTGAGATTACTATTTATAATATTCATCCACTAAAGTGTCTTTTGTGGAATTGAGTCCATTACTTGTATATTTTTTCAATTGACATATTCAAATAATATATTTTTCACATATTATATTTTTCTCACCAATTAAATCAAATGACATTAACAACAAGTTTGAAAATCAAAATATTGCATTTTTGCAATTTTTAGAATTTTAAAATCTACTAGGGATAAATGAATTGTTAATACTCCGTTGAATTTAAATTTTGCTATTTTTTGAATTGTCTCCTTTGCCTCAAGGAGATTTGAAATGATTTATATAATCTTTATGCAAATTACTTAAGAAAAAGCAAAAGCAATGCATTGTAATAAGAAGGTTCTGCACTCCTATCTAAGGATATGTGCTTAACACAACATTGAAACTTGGGATTGCTATTTATAATATTCATCCACTAAAGTTTATTTTATGCGATTGAGTTCATTACATGTAATTTTGTTCAAATAACTTATTCAAATATTTTATTTTTCTAACCAATCTAATCAAACTACATTAACAACAAATTTAAAAATCAAAATATTGCACTTTTGCAATTTTTAGAATTTTAAAATCTGTTTGGGATAAATAAATTGTTAATAATCTGTTGAATTTAAATTTTGAAAATTTCCTAATTGTCTCCTTTGCCTCAATGCAAGTTGAAATAATTTATAAAATTCTTGTCTTCAGACAAATTAGTTAAGAAAAAGGAAAAGGAAAGGACTCTAACAAGATGGTTCCCCACTCCCATCTAGGGATATACGCTTTACACATCTTTGAAACTTGAGAAGCTATTTATAATATTCAATCCACTAAAGTGTCTTTTATGAACTTGAGTCCATTACTTGTATTTTTGCTCAATTAACAGATTCAAATATTATATTTTTCACATATTATATTTTTCTCACCAATTAAATCAAACGACATTAACAATAAATTTCAAAATCAAAATATTTCAATTTTGCAATTTTTAGAATTTTAAAATCTATTAGGGATAAATGAATTGTCAATACTCTGTTGAAGTTAAATTTTGCAATTTTCTCAATTGTGTCCTTTGCCTTAACGCAATTTGAAATGATTTATATAATCTTCAGGCAAATTGTTTAAGAAAAAGCAAAAACAATGGACTGTAATAAGAAGGTTCTGCACTCTCATGTAGGGATATATGTTTAACACAACAATGAAACTTGGGATTGCTATTTATAATATTCATCCACTAAATTGTATTTTATGCAATTGAGTTTATTACTAGTATTTTTGTTCAATTAAGATATTCAAATATTGTATTTTTCTCACCAATCAAATCAAACAACATTAACAATAAATTTAAAAATCAAAATATTGCATTTTTGCAATTTTTAGAATTTTAAAATCTACTAGGGATAAATGAATTGTGAATACTCTGTTGAATTTAAATTTTGCTATTTTCTGAATTGTCTCCTTTGCCTCAACGCAATTTGAAATGATTTATATAATCTTTATGCAAATTACTTAAGAAAAAGCAAAAGCAATGCACTATAATAAAAAGGTTCTGCACTCCCATCGAGGGATATGTGCTTAACACAACATTGAAACTTGGGATTGCTATTTATAATATTCATCCACTAAAGTGTATTTTATGCAATTGAGTTCATTACTTGTAATTTTGTTCAATTAACTTATTCAAATATTGTATTTTTCTAACCAATCAAATGAAACTGCATTAACAACAAATTTAAAAATCAAAATATTGCACTTTTGCAATTTTTAGAATTTTAAAATCGGTTAGGGATAAATAAATTGTTAATAATCTATTGAATTTCAATTTTGAAAATCTCCTAATTATCTCCTTTGCCTTAATGCAATTTGAAATAATTTATAAAATTCTTGTCTTCAGACAAATTAGTTAAGAAGAGGCAAAAGGAAAGGACTCTAACAAGATAGTTCCCCACTCCCATCTAGGGATATACGCTTTACACAACCTTGAAACTTGAGATTGCTATTTATAAAATTCAATCCACTAAAATGTCTTTTACGAAATTGAGTGCATTACTTGTATTTTTGCTCAATTAATAGATTCAAATATAATATTTTTCACATATTATATTTTTCTCACCAATTAAATCAAACGACATTAACAATAAATTTAAAATCAAAATATTTCAATTTTTCAATTTTTAGAATTTTAAAATCTGTTAGGGATAAATGAATTGTCAATACTGTGTTGAAGTTAAATTTTGCAATTTTCTCAATTGTCTCCTTTGCCTTAATGCAATTTGAAATGATTTATATAATCTTCAGGCAAATTGTTTAAGAAAAAGAAAAGCAATGGACTGTATTAAGAAGGTTCTGCACTCCCATGTAGGGATATATGCTTAACACAACAATGAAACTTAGGATTGCTATTTATAATATTCATCCATTAAATTGTATTTTATGCAATTGAGTCCATTACTTATATTTTTATCAAATTAAGATATTTAAATATTGTATTTTTCTCACCAATCAAATCAAACGACATTAACAATAAATTTAAAAATCAAAATATTCCATTTTTGATATTTTTAGAATTTTAAAATCTACTAAGAATAAATGAATTGTCAATACTCTGTTGAATTTAAATTTTGCAATTTTCTTAATTGTTTCCTTTGCCTCAATGCAATTTGAAATGATTTATAGAATTCTTGTCTTCTAACAAATTACTTATGAAAAAAGAAAAGCAATGGACTCTAATAAGATGGTTCTCCACTCCAATCTAGGGATATATGCTTCACACAACCTTGAAACTTGAGATTACTATTTATAATATTCATTCACTAAAGTTTCTTTAATGCAATTGAGTCCATTACTTGTATTTTTGTTCAATTAACATATTCAAATATTATATTTTTCTCACCAATTAAATCAAACGACATTAACATTAAATTTAAAAATCAAAATATTTCAATTTTGCAATATTTTGAATTTTACAATCTGCTAGGGATAAATAAATTGTCAATACTCTGTTGAATTTCAATTTTGCAATTTTCATAATTGTCTCCTTTGCCTCAATGCAATTTGAAATGATTTATATAATCTTCAGCCAAATTACATAAGAAAAAACAAACGTAATGGACTGTAATAAGAAGGTTCTACACTCCCATCTAGGGGTATATACTTAACACAACAATGAAACTTGAGATTGCTATTTATAATATTCATCCACTAAATTGTATTTTATGCAATTGAGTTTATTACTTGTATTTTTGTTCAATTAAGATATTCAAGTATTGTATTTTTCTCACCAATCAAATCAAACGACATTAACAATAAATTTAAAAATCAAAATATTGCATTTTTGCAATTTTTAGAATTTTAAAATCTGCTAGGGATTGATGAATTGTCAATACTCTGTTCAATATAAATTTTGCTATTTTCTGAATTTTCTCGTTTGCCTCAACGCAATTTGAAATGATTTATATAATCTTTAAGCAAATTACTTAAGAAAAGGTAAAAGCAATGAACTGTAATAAGATGGTTCTGCACTCCCATCTAGGGATATGTGCTTAACACAACATTGAAACTTGGGATTGCAATTTATAATATTTATCCACTAAAGTGTATTTTATGCAATTGAGTCCATTACTTGTAATTTTGTTCAATTAACATACTCAAATATTGTATTTTTCTCACCAATCAAATCAAACGACATTAATAATAAATTTAAAAATCAAAATATTGCATTTTTGCAATTTTTAGAATTTTAAAATCTACTAGGGATAAATGAATTGTCAATACTCTGTTGAATTTAAATTTTGCAATTTTCTTAATTATCTCGGCCTCAATGCAATTTGAAATGATTTATAGAATTCTTGTCTTCAGACAAATTACTCAAGAAAAGGAAAAGCAATAGACTCTAATAAAATGGTTCCCCACTCCCATCTAGGGATATGTGCTTTTCACAGCCTTGAAACTTGATATTGCTATTTATAATATTCATCCATTAAAATGTCTTTTATGCAATTGAGTCCATTACTTGTATTTTTACTCAATGAACATATTCAGATATTATATTTTTCACATATTAGATTTTACTCACCAATTAAACCAAACGACATTAATAATAAATTTAAAAAACAAAATATTTCAATTTTGCAATTTTTAGAATTTTAAAATCTGTTAGGGATAAGTGAATTGTCAATACTCTGTTGAATTTAAATTTTGCAATTTTCTCATTTTCCTACTTTGCATAAATGCAATTTGGAATGATTTCTATAATCTTTAGGCAAATTACTTAAGAAAAAGCAAAAGTAATAGACTGCAATAGGAAGGTTCTGCACTCCCATCGAGGGATATATGCTTAACACAACAATGAAACTTGTGATTGCTATTTATAATATTGATCCACTAAATTGTATTTTATGCAATTGAGTCCATTACTTGTATTTTTGTTCAATTAAGATATTCAAATATTGTATTTTTCTCACCAATTAAATCAAATGACATTAACAACAAATTTAAAAATCAAAATATTGTGCTTTTGCAATTTTTAGAATTTTAAAATCTGCTAGGGATAAATAAATTGTCAATAATCTATTGAATTTAAATTTTGAAAATTTCTTAATTGTCTCTTTTGCCTCAATGCAATTTGAAATTATTTATAGAATTCCAGTTTTCAGACAAATTACATAAGAAAAAGGAAAAGCAATAGACTCTAATAAGATGGTTCCGCACTTCCATCAAGGAATATATGCTTCACACAACATTGAAACTTGAGATTGCTATTTATAATATTCATCCA
>JAIRCJ010000536.1:15546-83579 GCA_020883675.1 Bruguiera gymnorhiza
TCTGTAGAATTTAAATTTTGCAATTTTCTTAATTGTCTCCTTTGCCTTAATGCAATTTGAAATGATTTATTGAATTCCTTGTCTTTTGACAAATTAACTTCAGAAAAAGGAAAAGCACGGGACTCCAATAAGATGGTTCCCCCATCTCCCATTCTAGGGATATTGCTTTACACAAGCACTTGAAACTTGAGAATTGCTATTTATAAATTCATCCACTTAAAGTATATTTTATGCAATTAAGTCCATTACTGAATTTTGTTCAATTAACTTTATTCAAATATTGTAATTTTCTCACCAATCAATCAACGACATTAAACAACAATTTGAAAACAAAATATTGCAATTTTGAATATTTTTAGATTTTAAAAATCTGCTAAGATAAATATTGTCAAATAATCTGTTGAAATTTAAAATTTTTGAAAATTTCCTTAATCGTCTCCTTTCCTCAAAATACAATTTAAAATGCTTTTAGAATTCCCTTATCCTTCAGACAAATTAGTTTAAGAAAAAGGAAATAGGAATGGATTCTAACAAGTAGGGTTCCCCCTTCCATCTAAGGGATATAATGCTTTCACACAACATTAAAAACTCCTGGGAATTGCTATTTATAAGTATTCATCCACTAAAGTGTGATTTTATGCAATTGAGTTCCATTACTTGTATTTTTGTTCAATTAGATATTCAAATATTGTCTTTTTCTCACCAATCAAAATCAAACGACATTAACAACAAAATTTAAAATCAAAATATTTGCATTTTTTGCAATTTTTAGAATTTTAAAATGTGATAGGGATAAATAAATTATCAATAATCTGTTAAATTTAAATTTTTCAATTTTCTGAATTGTCTCCTTTGCCTCAATGCAATTTGAAATGATTTATAGAATTCCTATTTTCTGACAAATTACTCAAGAAAAAAGGAAAAGCAATGGACTCTAATAAGATAGTTCTACAGTCCCATCTAGGGATATATGCCTCACACAACCTTGAAACTTGAGTTTGTTATTTATAATATTCATCCACTAAAGTGTATTTTATGCAATTGAGTCCATTACTTGTATTTTTGTTCAATTAACTTATTCAAAAATTGTATTTTTCTCACCAATCAAATCAAATGACACTAACAACAAATTTGAAAATCAAAATAATGCATTTTTGCAATTTTTAGAATTTTAAAAACTGCTAGGGACAAATAATTGTCCATTATCTGTTGAATTAAATTTGCAATTTCTTAATTGGTCTCCTTTGCCTCAATGCAATTTGAAATGATTTATAGAATTCTTGTCTTTAGACAAATTATTAAGAGAAAAAGGAAAAGCAATAGATTCTAATAAATGGTTCCCCACTCCCATCAAGGGATATATGTTTACACAACCTTAAAACTAAGATTACTATTTATAATATTTTCCACTAAAGTGTCTTTTATGCAATTGAGTCCATTACTTGTATTTTTTGTCAATTAACTTATTCAAATATTGTATTTTTCTTGCCAATCAAATCAAATGACATTAACAACAAATTTAAAAATCAAAATATTACATTTTTGCAATTTTAGAATTTTAAAATGTGATAGGGATAAATAAATTATCAATAATCTATTGAATTTAAATTTTTCAATTTTCTGAATTGTCTCCTTTGCCTCAATGCAATTTGAAATGATTTATAGAATTCCTATTTTCCGACAAATTACTTAAGAAAAGGAAAAGCAATGGACTCTAATAAGATAGTTCCGCAGTCCATCTAAGGATATATGTTTCACACAACCTTGAAACTTGAGTTTGTTATTTATAATATTCATCCACTAAAGTGTATTTTATGCAATTGAGTCCATTACTTGTATTTTTGTTCAATTAACTTATTCAAAAATTGTATTTTTCTCACCAATCAAATCAAATGACACTAACAACAAATTTCAAAATCAAAATATTGCATTTTTGCAATATTTAGAATTTTAAAACTGCTAGGGACGAATAAATTGTCCATTATCTGTTGAATTTAAATTTTGCAATTTTCTTAATTGTCTCCTTTGCCTCAATGCAATTTAAAATGATTTATAGAATTATTGTCTTCAGACAAATTAGTTAAGAAAAAGGAAAAGCAATGGATTCTAATAAGATGGCTCCCCACTCCCATCAAGGGATATATGCTTCACACAACCTTGAAACTTAAGATTGTATTTATAATATTCATCTACTAAAGTGTCTTTTATGCAATTGAGTCCATTACTTGTATTTTTGTTCAATTAAAATATTCAAATATTATATTTTTCACTTATTATATTTTTCTCACCAATTAAATCAAACGACATTAACCATAAATTTAAAAATTAAATTTTGAAATTTTGAAATTTTTAGAATTTTCAAATCTGCTACGGATAAGTGAATTGTCAATACTATGTTGAATTTAAATTTTGAAATTTTTGAATTGTCTCCTTTGCCTCAACGCAATTTGAAATGATTTATATAATTTTCAGGCAAATTACTTAAGAAAAAGCAAAAGTAATAGATTGTAATAAGGTTCTGCACTCCCATCTAGGGATATATGCTTAACCCCAACATTGAAACTTGGGTTTGCTATTTATAATATTCATCAAATAAAGTGTATTTTATACAATTGAGTCCATTACTCGTATTTTTGTTCAATTAACATATTTAAATATTATATTTTTCACATATTATATTTTTCTTACCAATTAAACCAAACGACATTAATATTAAATTTAAAAATCAAAATATTTCAATTTTGCACTTTTTCAAATTTTAAAATTTGCTAGGGATAAATGAATTGTCAATACTCTGTTCAATTTAAATTTTGCAATCTTCGGAATTGTCTCCTTTACCTCAACGCAATTTGAAATGATTTATAGAATGGAAAACCAATGGAGTCTAAAAGGATGGTTCCCCACACCCATCTAGGAATATATACTTTACACAACTTTGAAACTTGAGATTGCTATTTATAATTTTCATCCACTAAAGTGTATTTTCCGCAATTGAGTCCATTACTTGTATTTTTGTTCAGTTGACATATTCAAATATTATATTTTTCACATATTATATTTTTCTCACCAATTAAATCAAATGACATTAACAATAAAATTGAAAAATTAAAATATTGCATTTTTGCAATTTGTTGGAATTTTAAAATCTGCTAAGGATAAATGAATTGTCAATACTCTGTTGAATTTAACTTTTGCAATTTTGTAGATTGTCTCATTTGCCTCAACGCAATTTGAAATGATTTATATAATTTTCAGGCAAATTACTTAAGAAAAAGTAAAAGCAATGGACTGTACTAAGAAGGTTCTGCACTCCCATCTAGGGATATGTGCTTAACACAAGATTGAAACTTGGGTTTGCTATTTATAATATTCATCCACTAAAGTGTATTTTATGCAATTGAGTGCATTACTTGTATTTTTGTTCAATTAACATATTCAAATATTTAATTTTTGATATATTATATTTTTTGCACCAAATAAATCAAGTGACATTCACATTAAATTTAAAAATCAAAATATTTCATTTTCGCAATTCTTCAAATTTTAAAATCTGCTAGGAATAAATGAATTGTCAATACTTTGTTGAATTTAAATTTTGCAATTTTTGAAATTGTCTCTCATACCTTAACGTAATTAGAAATAATTTATATAATTTTCAGGCAAATTACTTAAGAAAAAGCAAAAGCAATCAACTATATATAAGAAGGTTTTGTACACCCCATCTAGGGAATATATGCTTAACACAACATTAAAACTAGAGACTTGCTATTTATAATATTCATCCATTAAAGTGTATTTTATGCAATTGAGTCCATTACTTGTATTTTTGTTCATTTAACAATATTAAAATATTATATTTTTCACATATTATATTTTTCTCACAAAATAAATCAAACGACATTAGATAAAATTCAAAAATCAAAATATTTCAATTTTGCAATTTTTTGAATTTTAAAATCTGCTTGGGATAACTGTATTGTCAATACTTTGTTGAATTTAAATTTTGCAATTCTTGTCTTCAGACAAATTACTTAGAAAAAGGAAAACCAATGGACTCTAAAAAGATGGTTCCCCACTCCATCTGGGGATATATGCTTTGCACAACCTTCAAACTTCAGATTGCTATTTATAATATTTATCCAGTAAAGTGTCTTTTGTGGAATTAAGTCCATTACTTGTATATTTTTTCAATTGACATATTCAAATATTATATTTTTCACATATTATATTTTTCTCACCAATTAAATCAAACGACATTAACAATAAATTTAAAAATCAAAATATTTCAATTTTGCAATTTTTAGAATTTTAAAATCTGCTAGGGATAAATGAATTGTCAATACTCTGTTGAATTTAAATTTTGCAATTTTCTGAATTGTCTCCTTTGCCTCAACGCAATTTGAAATGATTTATATAATCTTCAGGCAAATTACTTAAGAAAAAGCAAAAGCAATGGACTGTAATAAGAAGGTTCTGCACTCCCATCTAGGGATATATGCTTAACACAACATTGAAACTTGGGATTGCTATTTATAATATTCATCCACTAAAGTGTGATTTTTTGGCAATTTGAAGTCCATTTACTTGTATTTTGTTCAGTTTTGATGATATTTAAATATTGATTAATTTTCCAGCATTATTATATTTGTTCTCGAGCAATTAGAATCAAATGACATTAACAATAAATTTAAAAATCAAAATATTGCTAGTTTTTTGCAATTTGTTGGAATTTAAAAATCTGCTAAGGATAAATGAATTGTCAATACTCTATTGAATTAACTTTTGCAATTTCTAAATTGTCTCATTTGCCTCAACGCAATTTTGAATGATTTATATAATTTTTGGGCAAATTACTTAAGAAAAAGCAAAACAATGGACTGTACTTAAGGAAGGTTCTGCACTCTCATGCAGGGATATATGCTTAACACAACATTGAAACTTGTATGTTTGCTATTTATAATATTCATCCACTAAAGTGTATTTTACGCAATTGAGTGCATTACTTGTATTTTTGTTCAATTAACATATTCAAATATTTAATTTTTGACATATTATATTTTTCTCACCAATTAAATCAAACAACATTAACATTAAATTTTAAAAATCAAATATTTCATTTTTGCAATTCTTCGAATTTTAAAATCTGCTAGGGATAAATGAATTGTCAATACTCTGTTGAATTTAACTTTTGCAATTTTTTGAATTGTCTCCTTTGCCTCAACGCAATTTGAAATGATTTATATAATCTTCAGGCAAATTACTTAAGAAAGAGTAAAACAATGGACTCTAATAAGAAGGTTCTGCACTCCCATCTAGGGATATATACTTAACACAACAATGAAACTTGGGATTGCTATGTATAATATTCATCCACTAAAGTGTATTTTATGCAATTGAGTCTATTACTTGTATTTTTGTTCAATTAACATAGTCAAATATTATATTTTTCACATATTATATTTTTCTCACCAATTAAATCAAACAACATTAACAATAAATTTAAAAATCAAAATATTTCAATTTTGCAATTTTTGGAATTTTAAAATCTGTTAGGATAAGTGAATTCTCAGAACTCTTTTGAATTCAAATTTTGCAATTTTCTAATTGTCTCCATTGCCTAAATGCAATTTGAAATGATTTATATAATTTTCAGGCAAATTACTTAAGAAAAAGCAAAAGTAATAGACTGTAATAAGAAGGTTTGCACTCACATCAAGGGATATATACTTAACACAACAATGAAACTAGGGATTGCTATTTATAATATTCATCCACTAAATTGTATTTTATGCAATTGAGTCCATTACTTGTATTTTTGTTAAATTAAGATATTCAAATATTGTATTTGTCTCACCAATCAAATCGAACGAGATTAACAATAAATTTAAAAATCAAAATATTCCACTTTTGCAATTTTTAGAATTTTAAAATTTGCTATTGAATTTAAATTTTGCAATTTTCTTAATTGTCTCATTTGCCTCAATGCAATTTGAAATCATTTGAAGAATTCTTGACTTCAAAGAAATTTCTTAAGAAAAAGTAAAAGCAATGGACTATAATAAGAAGGTTTTACACTCGCATCTAGGGGTATATGCTTAACACAGCAATGAAACTTGGGATTGCTATTTATAATATTCATTCCACTAAATTGTATTTTATGCAATTGAGATTATTACTTGTATTTTTGTTCAATTAAGATATTCAAATATTGTATTTTTCTCACCAATCAAATCAAACGACATTAACAATAAATTTAAAAATCAAAATATTGCATTTTTGCAATTTTTAGAATTTTAAAATCTGCTAGGATAAATGAATTGTTAATACTCTGTTGAATTTAAATTTTGCTATTTTCTGAATTGTCTCCTTTGCCTTAAGGCAATTTGAAATGATTTATATAATCTTTATGCAAATTACTTAAGAAAAAGCAAAAGTAATGCACTATAATAAGAAGGTTTTGCACTCCCATCTAGGGATATGTGCTTAACAAAACATTGAAACTTGGGATTGTTATTTATAATATTCATCTACTAGAGTGTATTTTATGCAATTGAGTTCATTACTTGTAATTTTGTTCAATTAACTTATTCAAATATTGTATTTTTCTAACCAATCAAATAAAACTACATTAACAACAAATTTAAAAATCAAAATAATGCACTTTTGCAATTTTTAGAATTTTAAAATCTGCTAGGAATAAATAAATTGTCAATAATCTGTTAAATTTAAATTTGAAAATTTCTTAGAAAAGGAATGGACTCTATTAAGATGGTTCCCCACTCCCATCTAAGGATATATGCTTTACACAAGCTTGAAACTTAGATTTATATTTATAATATTCATGCACTAAAGTGTCTTTTATGCAATTGAGACCATTACTTGTATTTTTGTTCAATTAAGATATTCAAATATCATATTTTCACATATTATATTTTTCTCACAAATTAAATCAAACGACATTAAAAGTAAATTTAAAAATCAAAATATTTCAATTTTGCAATTTTTTGAATTTTAAAATCTGCTAGGGATAAATGAATTGTCAATACTCTGTTGAATTTAAATTTTGCAATTTTCTAAATTGTTTCCTTTGCCTCAACCCAATTTGAAATGATTTATATAATCTTCAGGAAAATTACTTAAGTAAAAGCAAAAGCAATGGACTGTAATAAGAAGGTTTTGCACTCCCATCTAAAGATATATGCTTAACACAACGTTGAAACTTGGGATTGCTATTTCTAATATTCATCCACTAAATTCTCTTTTATGCAATTGAGTCCATTACTTGTAATTTTGTTTAATTAACTTATTCAAATATTGTATTTTTCTAACCAATCAAATCTAACGACATTAACAACAAATTTAAAAATCAAAATATTGCACTTTTGTAATTTTTAGAATTTTAAAATTTGCTAGGGATAAATGAATTATCAATAATCTGTTGAATTTAAATTTTGAAAATTTCTTAATAGTCTCCTTTGCCTCAATGCAATTTGAAATGATTTATAGAATTCTTGTCTTCAGACAAATTAGTTAAGAAAAAGGAAAAGGAATGGACTCTAACAAGATGGTTCGCCACTCCCATTTAGGGATATATGCTTTACACGACCCTGAAGCTTGAGAATGTTATTTATAATATTCATCCACTAAAGCGTATTTTATGTAATTGAGTCCATTTCTTGTAATTTTGTTCAATTAACTTATTCAAATATTGTATTTTTCTCACCAATCAAATCAAACAACATTAACAACAAATTTAAAAACCAAAATATTGCCCTTTTGCAATTTTTAGAATTTTAAAATCTACTAGGGATAAATAAATTGTCAATAATCTGTTGAATTTAAATTCTGAAAATTTTTTAATTGTCTCCCTTGCCTCTATGCAATTTGAAATGATTTATAGAATTCTTATATACAGACAAATTAGTTAAGAAAAAGGAAAAGGAATGAACTCTAATAAGATGGTTCCCCACTCCCATCTAGGGATATATGCCTCCCACAACCTTGAAACTTGAGATTGCTATTTATAATATTCATCCACTAAAGTTTCTTTTATGCAATTGAGTCCATTACATGTATTTTTACTCAATTAACATATTTAAATATTATATTTTTCTCACTAATTAAATCAAACCATATTAATAATAAATTTAAAAATCAAAATATTCCATTTTCGTAATTTTTATAATTTTAAAATCTGCTAAAGATAAATGAATTGTCAATACTCTATTGAATTTAAATTGTCGCAATTTTCTGAATTGTCTCCTTTCCCCCAATGCAATTTAAAAAGATTTATAGAATTCTTGTCTTTAGACAAATAACTTAAGAAAAAGGAAATGCAATGGACTCCCATCTAGGGATATATGCTGCACACAACCTTAAAACTTGAGATTGCTATTTATAATATTCATCCACAAAAGTGTCTTTTATGCAATTGAGTCCATTACTTGTATTTTTATTCAATTAACATATTCAAATATTATATTTTTCACATATTATATTTTTCTCACCAATTAAAGCAAACGACATTAACATTAAGTTTAAAAATCAAAATATTTCAATTTTCCACTTTTTCGAATTTTAAAATCTACTACGGATAATTGAATTGTCAATACTATACTGAATTTAAATTTTGCAATTTTTTGAATTGCCTCCTTTACCTCAATGCAATTTGAAATGATTTATATAATTTTCAAGCAAATTACTTAAAAAAAAGCAAAAAACATGGACGATAATAACAAAGTTTTGCACTCCCATCTAGGGATATATGCTTAAGACAACATTGAAACTTGGGTTTGCTATTTATAATATTCATCCACTAAAATGTATTTTATACAATTGAGTCCATTACTTGTATTTTTGTTCAATTAACATATTCAAATATTATATTTTTCACATATTATATTTTTCTCACCAATGAAATCAAACGATATTAACAATAAATTTAAAAATCAAAATATTTCAATTTTGCAATTTTTCAAATTTTCAAAATCTACTAGGGATAAGTGAATTGTTAGTACTCTGTTGAATTTAACTTTTGCAATTTTCTAAATTGTTTCCTTTGCCTGAACGCAATTTAAATGATTCTCCACTCCTATCTAGGGATGTATGCTTAACACAATAATGAAACTTGGGATAGCTATTTATAATACTCATCCACTAAATTGTATTTTTGTTCAGTTAAGATATTCAAATATTGTATTTTTCTCACCAATCAAATCAAACGACATTAACAATACATTTAAAAATCAAAATATTCCATTTTTCCAAGTTTTAGAATTTTAAAATCTGTCAGGGATAAATGAATTGTCAATACTCTCTTGAATTTAAATTTTGCAATTTTCTTAATTGTCTTCTTTGCTTCAATGCAATTTGAAATGATTTATAGATTTCATATCCTTAGAGAAATACATAGGAAAATGGAAAACCAATGGACTCTAATAAAATGGTTCCCCACTCCCATCTAGGGATATATGCTTCACACAACCTTGAAACTTGAGATTGCTATTTATAATATTCATCCACTAAAGTGTCTTTTATGCAATTAAGTCCATTACTTGTATTTTTGTTTAGTTAACATATTCAAATATTGTATTTTTCTCACCAATCAAATCAAACGACATTAACAATAAATTTAAAAATCAAAATATTGCATTTTTGCAATTTCTAGAATTTTAAAATCTGCTAGGGATTAATGAATTGTAAATTCTCTGTTGAATTTAAATTTTGTTATTTTCTGAATTGTCTCCTTTACCTCAACGCAATTTGAAATGATTTATATAATCATCAGGCAAATTACTTATGAAAAAGCAAAAAACAATCAACTGAAATAAGAAGGTTCTGCACTCCCATTTAAGGATATATGCTTAACACAACATTGAAACTTAGAATTGCTATTTATGATATTCATCCACTACAGTGTATTTTGTGCAATTCAATCTATTGCTTGTATTTTTGTTCAATTAAGATATTCAAATATTGTATTTTTCTCACTAATCAAATCAAACGACATTAATAATAAATTTTTAAATCAAAATATTGTATTTTTTGCAATTTTTAGAATTTTAAAATTTGCTAGGGATAAATGAATTGCCAATTCTCAGTTGAATTTAAATTTTGCTATTTTCTGAATTGTCTCCTTTACCTCAACGCAATTTGAAATGATTTATATAATCATCAGTTCAAATTACTTATGAAAAAGCAAAAGCAATCAAACTATAATAAGAAGGTTCTGCTATTCCCATCTAGGGATATATGCTCAATACAACATTGAAAACTTGGGACTGCTATTATAATATTCATCCACTAAAGTGTATTTTATGCAATTAAGTTCATTATTTGTATTTTGGCTATATTAAGATATTCAAATATTGTATTTTTTACACTAATCAAATCAAACGGACATTAACAATAAATTTTAAAAATCAAAATATTTGCATTTTTGCAATTTTTAGAATTTTAAAATTTGCTAGGGATAAATGAATTGTCAACACTCTCTTGAATTTAAAATTTTTCAATTTTCTAAGTTGGCTCCTTTGCCTCAACGTAATTTGAAATGATTTATATAATTTTCAGGCAAATTACTTAAGAAAAAGCAAAACCAATTAACTGTAATAAGAAGATTCTACACTCCCGTCTAAAGATATAAGCTTAACACAACATTAAAACTTGGGTTTGCTATTTATAATATTCATCCACTAAATTGTATTTGATGTACTTGAGTCTATTACATGTATTTTTGTTCAATTAAGATATTCAAATATTGTATTTTCTAAATTGCCTCCTTTGCTTCAACACAATTTGAAATGATCTATATAATTTTTAGACAAATTACTTAAGAAAAAGCAAAAGTAATGGAATGTAATAAGAAGGTTCTGCACTCCCTTTTAGGGATATATGCTTAATACAACATTGAAACTTGGGAGTGCTATTTATAAATATTCATTCATTAAAGTGTATTTTGTGCAATTAAGTCCATTACTTGTATTTTGTTCAATTAACATATTCAAATAATGTTATTTTTCTCAACATCAAATCAAACGACACTAGCAACAAATTTAAAAATCAAAATATTGCATTTTTTGAAATTTTTAGAATTTTCAAATCCGCTAGGGATAAATAAATTGTCAATAATTTGTTGAATTTAAATTTTGAAATTTTCTTAATTGTCTCTTTTGCCTTAATGTAATTTGAAATAATTTATAGAATTCTTGCCTTCAGACAAATTAGTTAAGAAAAAGGAAAAGAAAATGGACTCTAAATAAGATGGTTCCCCACTCCCATTTAGGGATATATGCTTCACACAACCTTGAAATTGATATTGCTATTTATGATATTCATCCACTAAAGTGTATTTTATGCAATTAAGTCTATTACTTGTATTTTTGTTCAATTAAGATATTTAAATATTNTTTGCAATTTTTCGAATTTAAAATCTGTTAGGGATAAATGAATTGCCAACACTCTATTGAATTTAAATTTTGCAATTTTCTGAATTGTCTCCTTCGCCTCAAAGCAATTTGAAATGATTTATATAATCTTCAAGCAAATTACTTAAGAAAAAGTAAAAGAAATGGATTGTAATAAAGGCTTCTGTAATCCCATCTAGGGTTATATCCTTAACACAATATTGAAACTTGGGATTGTTATTTAAAATATTCATCCACTAAAGTGCATTTTATGCAATTAAGTCCATTACTTGTATTTTTGTTTAGTTAAGATATTTCAAATATTGTATTTTTCTCACCAATCAAATCAAACGACATTAACAATAAATTTAAAAATCAAAATATTACATTTTTGCAATTTCTAGAATTTTAAAATCTGCTAGGGATTAATGAATTGTAAATTCTCTGTTGAATTTAAATTTTGTTATTTTCTAAATTGTCTCCTTTACCTCAACGCAATTTGAAATGATTTATATAATCATCAGGCAAATTACTTATGAAAAAGCAAAAACAATCGACTAAAATTAGAAGGTTCTACACTCCCATCTAAGGATATATGCTTAACACAACATTGAAACTTAGAATTGCTATTTATGATATTCATCCACTAAAGTGTATTTTGTGCAATTCAATCCATTGCTTGTATTTTTGTTCAATTAAGATATCTAAATATTGTATTTTTCTCACCAATCAAATCAAACGACATTAATAATAAATTTTTAAATCAAAATATTGTATTTTTGCAATTTTTAGAATTTTAAAATCTGCTAGGGATAAATGAATTGTCAATTCTCAGTTGAATTTAAATTTTGCTATTTTTTGAATTGTCTCCTTTACCTTAACGCAATTTGAAATGATTTCATATAATCATCAGTCAAATTACTTAAGAAAAAGCAAAACCAATTAACTGTAATAAGAAGATTCTACACTCTCGTCTAAAGATATAAGCTTAACACAACATTGAAACTTGGGTTTGCTATTTATAATATTCATCCACTAAATTGTATTTGATGTAATTGAGTCTATTACATGTATTTTTGTTCAATTAAGATATTCAAATATTGTATTTTCTAAATTGCCTCCTTTGCTTCAACGCAATTTGAAATGATCTATATAATCTTGAGACAAATTACTTAAGAAAAAGTAAAAGTAATGGAATGTAATAAGAAGGTTCTGCACTCCCTTTTAGGGATATATGCTTAATACAACATTGAAACTTGGGAGTGCTATTTATAATATTCATTCACTAAAGTGTATTTTGTGCAATTAAGTCCATTACTTGTATTTTTGTTCAATTAACATATTCAAATAATGTATTTTTCTCAACAATCAAATCAAACGACACTAGCAACAAATTTAAAAATCAAAATATTGCATTTTTGAAATTTTTAGAATTTTCAAATCCGCTAGGGATAAATAAATTGTCAATAATCTGTTGAATTTAAATTTTGAAATTTTCTTAATTGTCTCTTTTGCCTTAATGTAATTTGAAATAATTTATAGAATTCTTGTCTTCAGACAAATTAGTTAAGAAAAAGGAAAAGAAATGGACTCTAATAAGATGGTTCCCCACTCCCATTTAGGGATATATGCTTCACACAACCTTAAAATTTGAGATTGCTATTTATGATATTCATCCACTAAAGTGTATTTTATGCAATTAAGTCTATTACTTGTATTTTTGTTCAATTAAGATATTTAAATATTGTATTTTTCTCACCAATCAAATCAAACAACATTAACAATAAGTTTAAAAATCAAATTATTGCATTTTTGCAATTTTTAGAATTTTAATATCTACTAGGGATAAATGAATTGTCAATACTCTGTCGAATTTAAATTTTGCAATTTTCTTAATTGTCTTCTTTGCCTTAAGACAATTTGAAATGATTTATAGAATTCTTGTCTTCAGACAAATTACTTCAGAAAAAGGAAAAGCAAAGGGCTCTAATAAGGTGGTTCCTAACTCCTATCGAGGGATATATGCCTCACACAACCTTGAAACTTGAGATTGCTATTTATAATATTCATCCACTAAAGTGTCTTTTATGCAATTCAGTCCATTACTTGTATTTTTGTTCAATTAACAAATTCAAATATTATATTTTTCTCATCAATCAAATCAAACGACATTAACAACAAATTTAAAAATCAAAATATAGCATTTTTGGAATTTTTAAAATTTTAAAATCTGCTAGGGATAAATGAATTGTCAATACTCTGTTGAATTTAAATTTTCAATTTTTTAATTGTCTCCTTTGCCTCAAGTCAATTTGAAATGATTTACATAAAAAAAAAAGGAAAAGCAGAGGGCTCTAATAAGGTGGTTCCCCACTCCTATCGAGGGATATATGCTTCACATAACCTTGAAACTTGAGATTGCTATTTATAATATTCATTCACTAAAGTGTCTTTTATGCAATTCAGTCCATTACTTGTATTTTTGTTCAATTAACATATTCAAATATTAAATTTTTTACATATTATATTTTTTCACCAATTAAATCGAACGACATTAACAATAAAGTTAAAAATGAAAATATTTCAATTTTGCAATTTTTAGAATTTTAAAATCTATTAGGGATAAATGAATTGTCAACACTCTGTTGCATTTAAATTTTCCAATTTTCTAAATTGCATCCTTTGCTTCAATTTTCAGGCGAATTACTTAAGAAAAAACAAGTGCAATGAACTGTAATAAGAAGGTTATACACTCCCATCGAGGGAAATATGCTTAACATAATATTGAAGCTTGGGATTACTATTTATAATATTTATCCACTAAAATGTATTTTATGCAATTGAGTCCATTACATGTAATTTTGTTCAATTAAGATATTCAAATATTGTATTTTTCTCAACAATCAAATCAAATGACATTAACAACAAATTAAAAAATCAAAATATTGCATTTTTGCAATTTTTAGAATTTTAAATCCTCTAAGGATAAATAAATTGTCAATAATCTGTTGAATTTAAAATTTGAAATTTTCTTAATTGTCTCATTTGCCCGAATGCAATTTGAAATAATTTATAGAATTCTTGTCATCAGACAAATTAGTTAAGGAAAAGGAAAAGCAATGGACTCTAATAAGATGGTTCCCCACTCCCATTTAGGGATATATGCTTCACACAACCTTGAAATTTGAAATTGCTATTTATAATATTCATCCACTAAAGTGTCTTTTATGCAATTCAGTCCATTACTTGTATTTTTGTTCAATTAACATATTCAAATATTAAATTTTTTACATATTATATTTTTTTCACCAATTAAATCGAACGACATTAACAATAAAGTTAAAAATGAAAATATTTCAATTTTGTAATTTTTAGAATTTTAAAATCTATTAGGGATAAATGAATTGTCAACACTCTGTTGCATTTAAATTTTCCAATTTTCTAAATTGCATCCTTTGCTTCAATTTTTAGGCGAATTACTTAAGAAAAAACAAGTGCAATGAACTGTAATAAGAAGGTTATACACTCCCATCGAGGGAAATATGCTTAACATAATATTGAAGCTTGGGATTGCTATTTATAATATTTATCCACTAAAGTGTATTTTATGCAATTGAGTCCATTACATGTAATTTTGTTCAATTAAGATATTCAAATATTGTATTTTTCTCAACAATCAAATCAAATGACATTAACAACAAATTTAAAAATCAAAATATTGCATTTTTGCAATTTTTAGAATTTTAAAATCCTCTAAGGATAAATAAATTGTCAATAATCTGTTGAATTTAAAATTTGAAATTTTCTTAATTGTCTCATTTGCCTGAATGCAATTTGAAATAATTTATAGAATTCTTGTCATCAGACAAATTAGTTAAGGAAAAGGAAAAGAAATGGACTCTAATAAGATGGTTCCCCACTCCCATTTAGGGATATATGCTTCACACAACCTTGAAATTTGAAATTGCTATTTATAATATTCATCCACTAAAGTGTCTTTTATGCAATTGAGTCCATTACTTGTAATTTTGTTCAATTAAGATATTCAAATATTGTATTTTTTCTCACCAATCAAATTAAACAACATTAACAACAAATTTAAAAATCAAAATATTGCATTTTTGCAATTTTTAGAATTTTAAAATCTGTTAAGGATAAATAAATTGTCAATACTCTGTTGAATTTAAATTTTGCAATTTTCTTAATTGTCTCCTTTACCTCATTGCAATTTGAAATGATTTATAAAATTCTTGTCTTCAGACAAAATTTCTTAAGAAAAAGGACAAGCAATGGACTCTAACAAGGTGGTTCCCCACTCTTATCTAGGGATATATGCTTCACACAACCTTGAAACCTGAAATTGCTATTTATAATATTCATCCACTAAAGTGTCTTTTATGCAATTCAGTCCATTACTTGTATTTTTGCTCAATAAACATATTCAAGTATTCTAACTTTCACATATTATATTTTTCTCACCAATTAAATCAAACGATATTAACAATAAATTAAAAAATCAAAATATTTCAATTTTGCAATTTTTTGAATTTTAAAATCTACTATGAATAAGTGAATTGTTAGTACTCTATTCAATTTAAATTTTGCAATTTTTCTGAATTGCCTCCTTTGCCTTAATGCAATTTGAAATGATTTATATAATCTTCAGGCAAATTACTTAAGAAAAAGCAAAAGCAATAGACTGTAATAAGAAGGTTCTACACTCCCATCTAGAGATATATGCTTAACACAACATTGAAACTTGGAATTGCTATTTATAATATTCATCCACTAAATTGTATTTTATGCAATTGTGTCTATTACTTGTATTTTTGTTCAATTAAGATGTTCAAATATTGTATTTTTCTCACCAATCAAATCAAACGACATTAACAACAAATTTAAAATTCAAAATATTGCACTTTTGCTATTTTTAGAATTTTAAAATCTGATAGGAATAAATAAATTGTCAATAATCTGTTGAATTTAAATTTTGAAAATTTCTTAATTGTCTCCTTTGCCTCAACTCAATTTGAAATGATTTATATAATCATCAGGCAAATTACTAATGAAAAAGCAAAAGCAATTGACTGTAATAAGAAGGTTTTGCACTACCATTTTGGGATATATGCTTAACACAACATTAAAACTTGGGACTGCTATTTATGATATTCATCCACTAAAGAGTATTTTATGCAATTAAGTCCATTAGTTGTATTTTTGTTCAATTAAGATATTCAAATATTGTATTTTTCTCGCCAATCAAATCAAACGACATTAGCAATAAATTTAAAAATCAAAATATTACATTTTTTGCAATTTCTAGAAGTTTAAAATTTGTTAGGGATAAATGAAATGTCAATTCTCTGTTGAATTTAAATTTTGCTATTTTCTAAATTGACTCCTTTGCCTCAACGCAATTTGAAATGATTTATATAATCATCAGGAAAATTACTTATGAAAAAGCAAAAGCAATTGACTGTAATAAGAAGGTTCTGCACTCCCATCTAGGGATATATGCTTAACACAACATTGAAACTTGGGACTGCTATTTATGACATTCATCCACTAAAGTGTATTTTATGCGATTAAGTCCATTACTTGTATTTTTGTTCAATTAAGATATTCAAATATTGTATTTTTCTCACCAATCAAATCAAACGATATTAACAAAAAAACAGGTTTTGCACTCCTTTGCCTCAATGCAATTTGAAATGATTTATAGAATTCTTGACTTCAGACAAATTACTTAAAAAAAGGAAAAGCAATGGACTCTAATAAAATGGTTCCGCACTCCCATCTAAGGATATATGCTTCACACAATCTTGAATCTTGGGATTGCTATTTAAAATATTCATCCACTAAAGTGTCTTTTATGGAATTGAGTCCATTACTTGTATTTTTGTTCAATTCACATATTCAAATATTATATTTTTCGCATATTATATTTTTCTCAGCAATTAAATCAAACGACATTAACAATAAATTTGAAAATGAAAATATTTCAATTTTGTAATTTTTAGAATTTTAAAATCTGTTAGGGACAAATGAATTGTCAATACTCTGTTGAATTTAAATTTTGCAATTTTATAAATTATCTCCTTTGCCTCAACGCAATTTGAAATGATTTATATAATCTTTAGGCAAATTACTTATTAAAATGCAAAAGCAACAGATTGTAATAAGAAGGTTCTGCACTCCTATCTAGGGATATGTGCTTCACACAACATTGAAACTTGGGATTGCTATTTATAATATTCATCCACTAAAGTGTATTTTATGCAATTGAGTCCATTACTTGTAATTTTGTTCAATTAAGATATTCAAATGTTGTATTTTTCCCACCAATCAAATCAAATGACATTAACATGAAATTTAAAAATCAAAATATTGCTTTTTGCACTTTCTAGATTTTTAAAATCTGCTAGCGATAAATGAATTGTCAATTCTGTGTTGAATTTAAATTTTGCTATTTTCTAAATTGTCTTGTTTACCTCAATGCAATTTGAAATAATTTATATAATCTTTAGGCAAAGGAATGTAATAAGAAAGTTCTACACTCCAATCTAGGGATATATGCTTAACACAACATTGAAACTTGGGATTACTGTTTATAATATTCATCCACTAAAGTGTATTTGATGCAATTGAGTCCATTACTTGTATTTTTGTTCAATTAAGATATTCAAATATTGTATTTTTCTCACCAATTAAATCAAACGACAATAACAATAAAAATAAAATTAAAATATTTCAATTTTGCAATTTTTTGAATTTTAAAATCTGCTAGGGATAAATGAATTGTCAATTCTCTATTGAATTTAAATTTTGCTATTTTTTGAATTGTCTCCTTTGCCTCAACGCAATTTGAAATGATTTATATAATCATTAGGCAAATTACTTATGAAGAAGTAAAAGCAATCAACTGTAATAAGAAGGTCCTGCACTCCCATCTAGGGATATATGCTTAACACAACATTGAAACTTGGGACTGCTATTTATGACATTCATCCACTAAAGTGTATTTTATGCGATTAAGTCCATTACTTGTATTTTTGTTCAATTAAGATATTCAAATATTGTATTTTTCTCATCAATCAAATCAAACGACATTAATAATAAATTTAAAAATCAAAATATTGCATTTTTGCAATTTTTAGAATTTTAAAATCTGCTAGGGATAAATGTTTTGTCAATACTCTGTTGAATTTAAATTTTGCAATTTTCTTAAGTGTCTCCTTTGCATCAATGCAATTTGAAATGATTTATAGAATTCTTGTCTTCAGACAAATTACTTAAGAAAAAGGAAAAGTAATGGACTTTAATAAGGTGGTTCTTCACTCCTATATAGGGATATATGCTTCACACAACCTTGAAACTTGAAATTGCTATTTATAATATTCATCCACTAAAGTGTCTTTTATGCAATTGAGTCTATTACTTGTATTTTTGCTCAATTAACATATTCAAATATTATATTTTTCACATATTATATTTTCTCACCAATTAAATCAAACAACATTAACAATAAATTGAAAAATCAAAATATTTCAATTTTGCAATTTTTGGAATTTCAATTTTTGGAATTTTAAATCTACTAGGGATAAATGAATTGTCACTACTCTGTTGAAGTTAAATTTTGCAATTTTCTGAATTGTGTCCTTTGCCTCAACGCAATTTGAAATGATTTCTACAATCTTCAGGCAAATTACTTAAGAAAAAACAAAAGCAATGGACTATAATAAGAAGGTTTTACACTCCCATCTAGGGATATATGCTTAACAAAACATTGAAACTTGGCATTGTTATTTATAATATTCATCCACTAAAGTGTTATTTATGCAATTGAGTCCATTGCTTGTAATTTTGTTCAATTAACTTATTCAAATATTGTATTTTTCTCGCCAATCAAATCGAATGACATTAACAACAAATTTAAAAATCAAAATATTGCACTTTTGCAATTTTTAGAATTTTAAAATCTGATAGGTATAAATGAATTGTCAATAATCTGTTGAATTTAAATTTTTGAAAATTTCTTAATTGTCTCCTTTGCCTCAGTGCAATTTGAAATGATTTGTAAAATTCTTTTCTTCAGACAAATTAGTTAAGAAAAAGGAAACGAAATGGACTTTAACAAGATGATTCCCCACTCCTATCTAGGGATATATGCTTCACACAACCTTGAAACTTGATTTTACTATTTATAATATTCATCTACTAAAGCGTCTCTTATACAATTGAGTCCATTACTTGTATTTTTGCTCAATTAACATATTCAAATATTATATTTTCACATATTATATTTTTCTCACCAATTAAATCAAACAACATTAACAATAAATTCAAAAATCAAAATATTTCAATTTTGCAATTTTTAGAATTTTAAAATCTGCTAGGGATAAATGAATTGTCAATACTCTGTTGAAGTTAAATTTTGCAATTTTTTGAATTGTGTCCTTTGCCTCAACGCAATTTGGAATGATTTATATAATCTTTAGACAAATTACTTAAGAAAAAGAAAAAGCAATAGACTGTAATAAGAAGATTCTGCACTCCCATCTAGAAATATATGCTTAACACAACATAAAAACTGGGTTTGCTATTTATAATATTCATCCACTAAATTGCATTTTATGCAATTGAGTCCATTACTTGTATTTCTGTTCAATTAACATATTCAAATATCATATTTTTCATATATTATATTTTTCTCGACAATTAAATTAAACGACATTAACAATAAATTTAGAAATCAAAATATTTCAATTTTGCAATTTTTTGAATTTTAAAATCTACTAGGGATAAATAAATTGTCAATACTCTATTGAATTTAAATTTTACAATTTTCTAAATTGTCTCCTTTGCCTCAAAGTAATTTGAAATGATTTATATAATCTTCAGGCAAATTACTTAAGAAAAAGCAAAAGCAATGGATTGTAATAAAAAGGTTCTGTAATCCCATCTAAGGTTATATCTTTAACACAACATTTAAACTTGGGATTGTTATTTATAATATTCATTCACTAAAGTGTATTTTATGCAATTTAGTCCATTGCTTGTATTTTTGTTCGATTAAGATATTCAAATATTGTAATTTTCGCACCAATAAAATCAAATGACATTAACAATAAATTTAAAAATCAAAATATTGCATTTTTGCAAGTTCTAGAATTTTAAAATTTGCTAGGGATAAATGAATTGTTAATACTTTGTTGAATTTAAATTTTGCAATTTTCTGAATTGTGTCCTTTGCCTCAACACAATTTGAAATGATTTATATAATTTTTAGGCAAATTACTTAAGAAAAAGCAAAAGCATTAGACTGTAATAAGAAGATTTTGCACTCTCATCTAAAGATATATGCTTAACACAACATTGAAACTTGGGTTTGCTATTTATAATATTCATCCACTAAATTGTATTTCATGCAATTGAGTCCATTACTTGTATTCGTGTTTAATTAACATATTCAAATATTATATTTTTCCCAGCAATTAAATTAAACGACATTAACAATAAATTTAAAAATCAAAATATTTCAATTTCACAATATTTCAAAATTTAAAATCTGCTAGGGATAAATGAATTTTCAATACTCTATTGAATTTAAATTCTGCAAGTTTCTGAATTGTCTCCTTTGCCTCAAATTTATTTGAAATGATTTATATAATCTTCAGGCAATTTACTTAAGAATAAGCAAAAGGAATGGATTGTAATAAAAAGGTTCTATAATCCCATTTAGGGTTATATCCTTAACACAACATTGAAATTTAGGCTTGCTATTTATAAAATTTATCCACTAAAGTGTATTTTGTGCAATTGAGTCCATTAGTTGTATTTTTGTTCAATTAAGATATTCAAATATTGTATTTTTCTCACCAATCAAATCAAACGACATTAAGAATAAATTTAAAAATCAAAATATTGCATTTTTGCAAGTTCTAGAATTTTAAAGTCTACTAAGAATAAATGAATTGTCAATTCTCTATTGAATTTAACTTTTGCTATTTTTGGAATTATCTCCTTTGCCTCAATGCAATTTGAAATGATTTATATAATCATTAGGCAAATTACTTATGAAAAAACAAAATCAATCGACTGTAATAAGAAGGTTCTGTAATCCCATCTAGGGTTATATCCTTAACACAACATTGAAATTTAGGATTGCTATTTATAAAATTCATCCACTAAAGTGTATTTTGTGCAATTGAGTCCATTAGTTGTATTTTTGTTCAATTAAGATATTCAAATATTGTATTTTTCTCACCAATCAAATCAAACGACATTAACAATAAATTTAAAAATCAAAATATTGCATTTTTGCAAGTTCTAGAATTTTAAAATCTACTAAGAATAAATGAATTGTCAATTCTCTATTGAATTTAAATTTTGCTATTTTCTAAATTATCTTATTTGCCTCAATGCAATTTGAAATGATTTATATAATCATTAGGCAAATTACTTATGAAAAAGCAAAAGCAATCGACTGTAATAAGAAGGTTCTTCACTTCCATCTAGGGATATATGCTTAACACAACATTGAAATTTGAACTATTATTTATGATATTCATCCACTAAAGTGTATTTTATGCAATTAAGTCCATTATTTGTATTTTTGTTCAATTAAGATATTCAAATATTTTATTTTTCTCACCAATCAAATCAAACGACATTAACAATAAATTTAACAATCAAAACTTTGCATTTTTTCAATTTTTAGAATTTTAAAATCTGCTAGGATTAAATGAATTGTCAATACTCTGTTGAATTTAAATTTTTCAATTTTCTTAATTCTCTCTTTTGCCTCAACGTAATTTGAAATGATTTATAGAATTCTTGTCTTCAAACAAATTACTTAAGAAAAAGAAAAAGCAATGGACTCTAATAAAATAGTTCCGCACTCCCATCTAGGGATATATGCTTCACACAATTTTGAAACTTGGGATTGCTATTTATAATATTCATCCACTAAAGTGTCTTTTATGCAATTCAGTCCATTACTTGTATTTTTGTTCAATTAACATATTCAAATATTATATTTTTCACATATTATATTTTTCTCACCAATTAAATCAAATGACATTAACAATAAATTCAGAAATCAAAATATTTCAATCTTGCAATTTTTAGAATTTTAAAATCTGCTAGGGATAAATCAATTGTCAATAGTCTTTTGAAGTTAAAATTTGCAATTTTCTTAATTGTCTCCTTTGCGTCAATGCAATTTGAAATGATTTATAAAATTCTTCTCTTCAGACAAATTACTTAAGAAAACGGAAAAGCAATAGACTCTAATAAGGTGGTTCCCCACTCCTATCTAAGGATATGTGGTTCACACAACCTTGAAACTAGAGATTGTTATTTGTAATATTCATCCACTAAAGTGTCTTTTATGCAATTTAGTCCATTACTTGTATTTTTGCTCAATTAACATATTCAAATATTATATTTTTCACATATTTTAATTTTCTCACCAATTAAATCAAACGACATTAATAATAAATTCAAAAATCAAAATATTTTAATTTTGCAATTTTTAGAATTTTAAAATTTGCTAGCGATAAATGAATTGTCAATACTCTATTGAATTTAAATTCTCCAATTTTTTGAATTGTCTCCTTTGCCTCAAAGTAATTTGAAATGATTTATATAATCTTTAGCCAAATTACTTAAGAAAAATTGAAAGCAATGGATTGTAATAAGAAGGTTATGTAATCTCATCTAGGGTTATATCTTTAATACAACATTGAAACTTGGGATTGTTATTTATGATATTCATCCACCAAAGTGTATTTTATGCAATTGAGTCCATTACTTGTAATTTTGTTCAATTAAGATATTCAAATATTGTAATTTTCTCACCAATCAAATCAAACGACATTAACATTAAATTTAAAAATCAAAATATTGCATTTTTGCACTTTCTAGAATTTTAAAATCTGCTAGGGATAAATAAATTGTCAATAATCTGTTGAATTTAAATTTTAAAATTTTTTTAATTGTCTCCTTTGCCTCAATGTAATTTGAAATGATTTATATAATCTTCAGGCAAGCTACTTAAGAAAAAACCAAAGCAATGGACCGTAATAAGAAGGTTCTGCACTCCCATCTAAGGATATCTGCTTAACACAACATTGAAACTTAGGATTGCTATTTATAATATTCATCCACTAAAGTGTATTTTATGCAATTAAGTCTATTACTTGTAATTTTGTTCAATTAAGATATTTAAATATTGTATTTTTCTCACCAATCAAATCAAAGGACTTTAACAATAAATTTTAAAATCTGCTAAGGATAAATGAATTGTTAATACTTTGTTGAATTTAAATTTTGTTATTTTCTGAATTGTCTCCATTGTCTCAATACAATTTGAAATGATTTATATAATCTTTAGGCAAATTACTTAAGAAAAAGCAAAAGTAATAGACTGTAATAAGAAGGTTTTACACTCACATCTAGGGATATGTCCTTAACACAACATTGAAACTTGAGATTGCTATTTATAATATTCATCCACTAAAGTGTATTTTATGCAATTGAGTCCATTACTTGAAATTTTTTTCAATTAAGATATTCAAATATTGTATTTTTCCCACCAATCAAATCAAACGACGTTAACAATAAATTTAAAAATCAAAATATTACATTTTTGCAATTTCTAGAATTTTAAAATCTATTAGGGATAAATGATTGTCAATTGTCCGTTGAATTTAAATTTTGCTATTTTCTGAATTATCTCCTTTGCCTCAACGCAATTTGAAATGATTTGTATAATTTTCAAGCAAATTACTTAAGAGAAAACAAAACCAATGGACTATAATAAGAAGACTTTACACTCCCATCTAGGGATATATGCTTAAGACAGCATTGAATCTTGGGATTATTATTTATAATATTCATCCACTAAAGTGCATTTAATGCAATTGAATCCATTACTTGTATTTTTGTTCAATTAACTTATTCAAATATTGCATTTTTCTCACTAATCAAATCAAATGATAGTAACAACAAATTGAAAAATCGAAATATTGCATTTTATAAATTGTCCCCTTTGCCTCAATGCAATTCAAAATGATTTATATAATCTTCAGGCAAGTTACTTAAGTTACTTAAGAAAAACAAAAGCAATGGACTGTAATAACAAGGTTATGCACTCTCATCTAAGGATATATGCTTAACACAACATTGAAACTTGGGATTGTTATTTATAATATTCATCTATTAAAGTGTATTTTATGCAATTGAGTTTATTACTTGTATTTTTGTTTAATTAAGATATTAAAATATTGTATTTGTCTCACCAATCAAATCAAACGACATTCGTAATAAATTTAAAAATCAAAATATTGCATTTTTGCAATTTTTAGAATTTTAAAATCTGTTATGAATAAATGAATTGTCATTACTCTGTTTAATTGAAATTTTGTTATTTTCTAAATTATCTCCTTTACCTCAACGTAATTTGAAATGATTTATATAATTTTTAGGCAAGTTACTTAAGAAAAACAAAAGCAATGGACTGTAATAAGAAGGTTCTGCACTCCCATCTAAGGATATCTGCTTAACGTAACATTGAATATTGGGATTGCTATTTATAATATTCATCCACTAAAGTGTATTTTATGTAATTGAGTCTATTACTTGTATTTTTGTTCAATTAAGATATTCAAATTTTGTATTTTTCTCACTAATTAAATCAAACGACATTTACAATCAATTTAAAAATCAAAATAATACATTTTTGCAAGTTTTAGAATTTCAAAATATGCTTGAGATAAATGAATTGTCAATACTTTGTTGAATTGAAATTTTGCTATTTTTTAAATTGTCTCCTTTACCTCAATGCAATTTGAAATGATTTATATAATATTTAGGCAAATTAGTTAATAAAATGCAAAAGCAATGGACTGTAATAAGAAAGTTTTGCACTCCCATCTGGGGATATATGCTTCAGACAACATTGAAACTTGGGATTGCTATTTATAATATTCATCCACTAAAGTGTATTTTATGCAATTGAGTCCATTACTTGTAATTTTGTTTAATTAAGATATTCAAATATTGTATTTTTCTCACCAATCAAATCAAATGACATTAACAATAAATTTAAAAATCAAAATATTGCATTTTTGCAATTTCTAGAATTTTAAAATCTGCTAAGGATAAATGAATTGTCAATTTTCTATTGATTTAAAATTTTACTATTTTCTAAATTGCCTCCCTTGCCTCAACACAATTTGAAATGATTTATATAATTTTTAGGCAAATTACTTAATAAAAAGCAAAAACAATGGACTATAATCAGAAGGTTTTGCACTCCCATCTAAGGATATATGCTTAAGACAACATTGAAACTTGGAACTGTTATTTATAATATTCATCCACTAAAGTGTATTTAATACAATTGAGTCCATTGTGTTTTTGTTCAATCAACTTTTTCAAATATTGTATTTTTCTCACCAATCAAATCAAACGACATTAACAACAAATTTAAAAATAAAATTATTGTATTTTTTTCAATTTTTAGAATTTTAAAATCTGCTAAGGATAAATAAATTGTCAATAATCTGTTGAATTTAAATTTTGCAATTTTCTTAATTGTCTCCTTTGCCTCAATTTATAGAATTCTTGTCTTCAAACAAATTACTTAAAAAAAAGGAAAAACAACGAACCCTAATAAGATGGTTCCCTATATTCATATAGGGATATATACTTCACACAACCATGAAATTTAAGATTACTATTTATAATATTGATCCACTAAAGTGTTTTTTATGTAATTGAGTCCATTATTTGTATTTTTGTTCAATTGACATATTCAAATATTATATTTTTCACATATTATATTTTTCTCACCAATTAAATCAAATGACATTAACAATAAATTTAAAAATCAAAATATTTCATTTTGCAATTTTTAGAATTTTAAAATCTGGTAGGGATAAATGAATTGTCAATAGTTTGTTGAATTTAACTTTTGCAATTTTCTGAATTGTCTCATTTGCCTCAACGCAATTTGAAATGATTTATATAATTTTTAGGCAAATTACTTAAGAAAAAGAAAAAACAAAAGACTGTAATAAGAAGGTTTCTACACTCCCATCTAGGGATATATACTTAACACAACATTGAAGCTTGGGTTTGCTATTTATAATATCATCCCCTAAAATGTATTTTATGTAATTGAGTCCATTACTTGTATTTTTATTCAATTAACATATTCAAATATTAATTTTTCACATATCATATTTTTCTCACCCANTGCTGTTTTTAAAATTTTAAAATCTGCTAAGTTGAACAATTCTAAGTTGACATTGCTATTTATAATATTGATCCACTAAAGTGTCTTTTAAGTAATTGAGTCCATTATTTGTATTTTTGTTCAATTAACATATTCAAATATTATATTTTTCACATATTATATTTTTCTCACCAATTAAATCAAACGACATTAACAATAAATTTGAAAATCAAAATATTGCATTTTTGTAATTTTTAGAATTTTAAAATCTGGTAGGGATAAATGAATTGTCAATACTCTGTTGAATTTAACTTTTGCAATTTTCTGAATTGTCTCCTTTGCCACAATGCAATTTGAAATGATTTATATAATTTTCAAGCAAATTACTTAAGAAAAAACAAAAGCAAAGGACTATAATAAGAAGGTTTTGCACTCCAATCTAGGGATATATACTTAACACAACATTGAAACTTGGGTTTGCTATTTATAATATTCATCCCCTAAAATGTATTTTATGCAATTGAGTCCATTACTTGTATTTTTGTTCAATTAACATATTCAAATATTATATTTTTCACATATCATATTTTTCTTACCAATTAAATCAAACGACATTTACATTAAATTTAAAAATCAAAATATTTCAATTTTGCACTTTTTCGAATCTTAAAATTTGCTAGGGATAAATGAATTGTCAATACTCTATTGAATTTAAATTTTTCAATTTTCAGAATTGACTCCGTTGCCTCAATGCAATTTGAAAAGATTTATATAATCTTCAGGCAAATTACTTCAGAAAAAGCAGAAACAATCGACTGTAATAAGAAGGGTCTGCACTCCCATCTAAGGATATATGCTTAACACAACATTGAAATTTAGGAATGCTATTTATAATATTGATCCACTAAAGTGTACTTTATGCAATTGAGTCTATTATTTGTATTTTTGTTCAATTAACATATTCAAATATAATATTTTTCACATATTATATTTTTCTCACCAATGAAATCAAACGACATTAACAATAAATTTAAAAATCAAAATATTCCATTTTTGCAATTTTTAGAATTTTAAAATCTGCTAGGGATAAAGAAATTGTTAATAATCTGTAGAATTTAAATTTTGCAATTTTCTTAATTCTCTCCTTGGCCTCAATGTAATTTGAAACGATGTATAGAATTCCTATCTTTAGACAAATTACTTAGGAAAAAGGAAAACCAATGAACTCTAAAAAGATGGTTCCCCACTCCTATCTAAGGATATATGCTTCACACAACCTTGAAATATGAGATTGCTATTTATAATATTCATCCACTAAAGTGTTTTTTATGCAATTGAGTCCATTACTTATATTTTTGATCAATTAAGATATTCAAATATTATATTTTTCGCATATTATATTTTTCTCACCCATTAAATCAAATGGCATTAAAATTAAATTTAAAAATCAAAATATTTCAATTTTGCAATTTTTCAAATTTCAAAATTTGCTAGGGATAAATGAATTGTCAATACTCTGTTTAATTTAAATTTTGCAATTTTCAGAATTGTCTCCTTTGCCTCAACACAATTTGAAATGATTTATATAATCTTCAGGCAAATTACTTAAGGAAAAAAAAAAAGCAATGGACTGTAATAACAAGGTTTTGCACTCCCATCTAGGAATATATGTCCTAACACAACATTAAAACTTGGGATTGCTATTTATAATATTCATCCACTAAAGTGTATTTTATGCAATTGAGTCTATTACTTGTAATTTTGTTCAATTAAGATATTGAAATATTGTATTTTTCTCACCAATCAAATTAAACAACATAAACAATAAATTTAAAATCAAAATATTGCATTTATGCAATTTCTAAAATTTTAAAATCTGCTAGGGATAAATGAATTGTCAATTCTCTATTGAATTTAAATTTTGCTATTTTTAGAATTGTCTCCTTTGCCTCAGCACAATTTGAAATGATTTATATAATCTTTAAGCAAATTACTTAAGAAAAAGCAGAAGGAATGAACTGTAATATGAAGGTTTTGCACTCCCATCTAAGGATATATGCTTAACACAACATTTGAAACCTTGGATTGCTATTTATAATATTCATCCACTAAAGTGTATTTTATGCAATTGAGTCCATAACTTGTAATTTTGTTCAATTAACTTATTCAAATATTGTATTTTTCTCACCAATTGAATCAAACGACATTAACAACAAATTTAAAAATCAAAATATTGCATTTTTGCAATTTTTAGAACCTTAAAATCAGCTAGGGATAAATAAATCGTCAATAATCTTCAAAATTCAAATTTTGCAATTTTCTTAATTGTCTCCTCTGCCTCAATGCACTTTAAAATGATTTATAGAATTCTTGTTTTCTAACAAATTACTTAGGAAAAAGGAAAAGCAATGGACTCGAATAAGATGGTTCCCTACTCCCATCTAGGGATATATGCTCTATACAACTTTGAAACTTGATATTGTTATTTATAATATTCATCCACTAAAGTGTATTTTATGCAATTGAGTCCATTACTTGTATTTTTGTTCAATTAACATATTCAAATATTGTATTTTTCTCACCAATCAAATCAAACGACATTAACAACAAATTTAAAAATCAAAATATTGCATTTTTGCAAATTTTAGAATTTTAAAATCTGCTAGGGATAAATAAATTGTCAATTATCTCTTGAATTTAAATTTTGAAATTTTCTTAATTGTCTCCTTTGCCTCAATGCATTTTGAAATGATTTATAGAATTCTTGTCTTCAGACAAATTAGTTAAGAAAAAGGAAAAGGAATGGACTCTAATAAGATGGTTCCCCACTCCCATCTAGGGATATATGCTTCATACAACCTTGAAACTTGAGATTGCAATTCATAATATTCATCTACTAAAGTGTCTTCTATGCAATTGAGTCCATTATTTGTATTTTTGGTCAATTAACATATTCAAATATTATATTTTTCACATATTATATTTTTCTCACTGATTAAATCAAACGACATTAACAATAAATTTAAAAATGAAAATATTTCAATTTTGCAATTTTTAGAATTTATAAATCTATTAAGGATAAATGAATTGTCAATACTCTGTTGAATTTAAATTTTGCAATTTTCTAAATTTTCTAAACAAGAGCAATGTACTATAATAAGAAGGTTCTACACTCCCATCTAAGGACATATGTTTAGCACAACATTGAAACTTGGCATTGTTGTTTATAATATTCATCCACTAAAGTGTATTTTATGCAATTGAGTCAATTACTTGTAATTTGTTCAATTAAGATATTCAAATATTGTATTTTTCTCACCAATCAAATCAAATGACATTAACAACATATTTAAAAATCAAAATATTGCATTTTTTCAATTTTTAGAATTTTAAAATCTGCTAGGGATAAATAAATTGTCAATTATCTGTTGAATTTAATTTTTGAAATTTTCTTAATTGTCTCCTTTACCTCAATGCAATTTGAAATGATTTATAGAATTCTTATTTTCAAACAAATTAGTTAAGAAAAAGGAAAAGGAATGGACTTTAATAAGATGGTTCCCCACTCCCATCTAGGGATATATGCTTCATACAACCTTGAAACTTGAGATTGCAATTCATAATATTCATCTACTAATGTGTCTTTTATACAATTGAGTCCATTACTTGTATTTTTGGTCAATTAACATATTCAAATATTATATTTTTCACATTTTCTCACCAATTAAATCAAAAGACATTAACAATAAATTGAAAAATCAAAATATTTCAATTTTGCAATTTCTTGAATTTTAAAATCTCCTATGGATAAGTGAATTGTCAATACACTGTTCAATTTAAATTTTGCAATTTTCTAAATTGTCTCCTTTGCCTCAAAGTAATTTGAAATGATTTATATAATCTTTAGGCAAATTTCCTAAGAAAAAGCAAAAGCAATGGATTGTAATAAGAAGGTTTTGTAATCCCATCTAAGGTTATATCCTTAACACAACATTGAAACTTAGGATTACTATTTATAATATTCATTCACTAAAGTGTATTTTATGCAATTGAGTCCATTACTTAGGGATAAATAAATTGTTAATAATCTGTTGAATTTAAATTTTGAAAACTTCTTAACTGTCTCCTTTGCCTTAATGCAATTTGAAATGATTTATAGAATTCTTGTCTTCAGACAAATTAATTAAGAAAAAGGAAAAGGAATGGACTCTAATAAGATGGTTCCCCACTCCCATCTAGGAATATATGCTTCGCACAACCTTGAAATTTGAGATTGCTATTTATAATATTCATCCACTAAAGTGTCTTTTATGCCATTGAGTCCATTACTTGTATTTTTGTTCAATTCACATATTCAAATATTATATTTTTCACATATTATTTTTTTCTCAGCAATTAAATAAAACGACATTAACAATAAATTTAAAAATGAAAATATTTCAATTTTGTAATTTTTAGAATTTTAAAATCTGTTAGAGATAAATAAATTGTCAATACTCTGTTGAATTTCAATTTTGCTATTTTCTGAATTGTCTCCTTTGCCTCAACGCAATTTGAAATGATTTATATAATCTTTAGGCAAATTACTTGATAAAATGCAAAAGCAATGGACTGTAATAAGAATGTTCTGCACTCCTATCTAAGGATATCTGCTTCACAAAACATTGAAACTTGGAATTGCTATTTATAATATTCATCCACTAAAGTGTATTTTATGCTATTGAGTCCATTACTTGTAATTTTGTTCAATTAAGATATTCAAATATTTTATTTTTCTCACCAATCAAATCAAACGACATTAACATTAAATTGAAAAATCAAAATATTGCATTTTTGCACTTTCTAGAATTTTAAAATCTGCTAGGGATAAATGGATTGTAAATTCTCCGTTGAATTTAAATTTTGCTATTTTCTGAATTGTCTCCTTTTCCTCAACGCAATTTGAAATGATTTATATAATTTTCAGACAAATTACTTAAGAGAAAGTAAAAGCAATGACTATAATAAGAAGACTCTCTACTCCCATCTAGGGATATCTGCTGAAGACAACATTGAAACTTGGGATTGTTATTTATAATATTCATCCACTAAAGTCCATTTAATGCAATTGAGTCCATTACTTGTATATTTGTTCAATTAACTTTTTCAAATATTGTATTTTTCTCACCAATCAAATCTAACGACATTAACAACAAATTTAAAAATCAAAATAATGCATTTTTGCAATTTTTAGAATTTTAACATCTGCTAGGGATAAATAAATTGTCAATAATCTGTTAAATTTAAATTTTGTAATTTTCTTAATTGTCTCCTTTGCCTCAATGCAATTTGAAATGACTTATAGAATTCTTGACTTCAAACAAATTACTTAAGAAAAAGGAAAAGCAATGGAATCTAATAAAATGGTTTCGCACTCCTATCTAGGAATATATGCTTCACACAATCTTAAAACTTGGGATTGCTATTTATAATATTCATCCACTAAAGTGTCTTTTATGCAATTGAGTCCATTACTTGTATTTTTGTTCAATTCACATATTCAAATATTATATTTTTCACATATTCTGAATTGTCCCCTTTGCTTTAATGCAATTTGAAATGATTTATATAATTTTTAGGCAAATTACTTGACAAAATGCAAAAGCAATGAACTGTAATAAGAAGGTTCTGTACTCCTATCTAGGGATATGTGCTTCACATAACATTGAAACTTGGGATTGCTACTAATAATATTCATCCACTAAACTGTATTTTATGCAATTCAGTCCATTACTTGTAATTTTGTTCAATTAAGATATTCAAATATTGTATTTTTCTCACCAATCAAATCAAATGACATTAACATTAAATTTGAAAACTTAAAATATTGCATTTTTGCACTTTCTAGAATTTTAAAATTTGCTTAGGATAAATGAATTGTCAATTCTCTATTGAATTGAAATTTTGCTATTTTCTGAATTGTCTCCTTTGCCTCAACGCAATTTGAAATGATTTATATAATCTTTAGGCAAATTACTTGGTAAAATGCAAAAGCAACAAATTGTAATAAGAAGGTTCTGCACTTCAATCTAAGGATATGTGCTTCACACAACATTGAAACTTGGGATTCTTATTTATAATATTCATCCACTAAAGTGTATTTAATGCTATTGAGTCCATTACTTGTATTTTTGTTCAATTAACTTATTCAAATATTGTATTTTTCTCACCAATCAAATCTAATGACATTAACAGTGAATTTAAAAATCAAAATATTGCATTTTTGCAATTTTTAGAATTTTAAAATTTGCTAGGGATAAAGAAATTGTTAATAATTTGTAGAATTTAAATTTTGAAATTTTCTTAATTGTCTCCTTTGCCTCAATGTAATTTTAAATGATTTATAGAATTCTTGTCTTTAGACAAATTACTTAAGAAAAAGAAAAAACAATGGACTCTAGTAAGATTGTTCCTCACTCCAATCGAGGGATATATACTTCACACAACCTTGAAACTTGAGATTCCTATTTATAATATTAATCCACTTAAGTGTCTTTTATGCAATTGAGTGTATTACTTGTATTTTTGTTCAATTAACATATTCAAATATTATATTTTTTGCATATTATATTTTTCTCACCAATTCAATCGAACAACATTAACAATAAACTTAAAAATCAAAATATTTCAATTTTGCAATTTTTCAAATTTTAAAATCTGATAAGGATAAGTAAATTGTCAATACTCTATTGAAATTAAATTTTGCAATTTTCTAAATTGTCTCCTTTGCCTCAACACAATTTGAAATGATTTATATAATTTTCAGGCAAATTACTTAAGCAAAAGCAAAAGCAATTCACTGTAATAAGAAGGTTCTGCACTGCCATCTAGGGATATATGGTTAACACAACATTGAAACTTGAGATTGTTATTTATAATATTAATTTGCTAAAGTGTATTTTATGCAATTGTGTCCATTACTTGTTTTTTTGTTCAATTAACATATTTAAATATTATATTTTTCATATATTATATTTCTCTCACCAATTCAATCAAACAACATTAACAATAAATTTAAAAATCAAATATTTCAATTTTGCAATTTTTCAAATTTTAAAATATTCTTGGGATAAGTGAATTGTCAATAATCTGTTGAATTTAAATTTTACAATTTTCTAAATTGTCTCCTTTGTGTCAACGCAATTTGAAATAATTTATATAATCTTCACACAAATTATTTACGAAAAAGCAAAAGCAATTCACTGTAATAAGAACGTTCTGCACTCCTATCCAGGGATATATGCTTAACACAACATTAAAACTTGGGATTGCTATTTATAATATTCATCCACTAAAGCGTATTTTATGTAATTGAGTCCATTACTTGTATTTTTGTTCAATTAACATATTCAATTATTGTATTTTTCTCACCAGTCAAATCAAACGACATTAACAACAAATTTAAAACTCAAAATATTGCATTTTTGCAATTTTTAGAATTTTAAAATCTGCTAGGGACAAATAAATTGTAAATAATCTATTGAATTTAAATTTTGCAATTTTCTTAATTATCTCCTTTGACTCAATGCAATTTGAAATGATTTCTAGAATTCTTGCCTTCAGACAAATTACTTAAGAAAAAGGAAAAGCAATGGACCCTAATAAGATGGTTCCCCACTCCCATCTAGGGATATATGCTTCACACAACGTTGAAACTTGAGATTGCTATTTATAATATTCATCCACTAGAGTGTCTTTTATACTATTGAGTCCATTACTTGTATTTTTATTCAATTGACATATTCAAATATTATATTTTTCACATATTATATTTTTCTCACCAATTAAATCAAATGACATTAATAATAAATATAAAAATCAAAATATTTCAATTTTGCTATTTTTAGAATTTTAAAATCTAATAGGAATAATTGAATTGTCAATACTCTGTTGAATTTAAATTTTGCAATTTTCTAAATTGTCTCCTTTGCCCCAATGCAATTTGAAATGACTTTTATAATTTTCAGGCAAATCGCTTAAGAAAAAGCAAATGTAATGGACTGTTATAAGAAGGTTCTGCACTCCCATCTAGGAATATATGCTTAACCCAACATTGAAACTTGAGATTACTATTTATAATATTCATCCACTAAAGTGTATTTTATACAATTGAGTCCATTACTTTTATTTTTGTTCAATTAACTTATTCTAATATTGTATTTTTCTCACCAATCAAATCAAACGAAATTAATAATAAATTTAAAAATCAAAATATTGTTCTTTTGCAATTTTTGGAATTTTAAAATCTGCTAGGGATAAATGATTTGTCAATACTCTATTGAATTCAAATTTTGCAATTTTCTGATTTATCTCCTTTGCCTTAACATAATTTGAAGTGATTTACATAATCTTCAGGCAAATTACTTAAGAAAAAGCAAAACCAATGCACTGTAATAAGAAGGTTATGCACTCGCATCCAGGGATATATGCTTAACACAACATTGAAACTTGGGATTGCTATTTATAATAATCATCCACTAAAGTGTATTTTATGCAATTGAGTCCATTACTTGTATTTTTGTTCAATTCACTTATTCAAATATTGTATTTTTCTCACAATCAAATCAAACGACATTAACAACAAATTTAAAAATCCAAATTATTGCCTTTTGCAATTTTTAGAATTTTAAAATCTGCTAGGGATCAATAAATTGTCAATAATCTGTTGAATTTAAATTTTGCAATTTTCTTAATTGTCTCCTTGCCTCAATTAATTTGAAATGATTTATAGAAGTCTTGTCTTCAGACAAATTACTTAGAAAAAGAAAAGCAATGGACTCTAATAAGATCGTTCCGCACTCCCATCTAAGGATATATGCTTCACATAACCTTGAAACTTGAGATTGCTATTTATAATATTCATCCACCAACGTGTCTTTTATGCAATTGAGTTCATTACATGTATTTTTGTTCAATTAGCATATTCAAATATTATATTATTCACATAGTATATTTTTCTCACCAATTAAATCAAACGAATATTAACGATAATTTTAAAATCAAAATATTTCATTTTTTAGGATTTCAAAACCTGCTACGGATAAGTGAATTGTCAATACTTTGTTCAATTTAAATTTTGCAATTTTTTGAATTGTTTCCTTTGCCTCAACGCAATTTGAAATGATTTATATAATCTTCTAGCAAATAATATAAGAAAAAGCAAAAGCAATGGACTGTAATAAGAAGGTTCTACACTCCCATCTAGGGATATATGCTTCACACAACCTTGAAACTTGAGATTATTATTTACAATATTCATCCACTAAAGTGTATTTTATGCAATTGAGTCCATTACTTGTATTTTTATTCAATTAACATATTCAAATATTGTATTTTTCTCACCAATCAAATCAAACGACATTAACAATAAATTTAAAAATCAAAGGATCGCATTTTTGCAATTTTTAGAATTTTAAAATCTACTAGGGAGAAATGAATTGTCAATACTCTGTTGAATTTAAATTTTTGCAATTTTCTGAATTGTCTCCTTTGCCTCAACGTAATTTGAAATGATTTATATAATCTTTAGGCAAATTACCTAAGAAAAAGTAAAAGTAATGGACTCTAATAAGAAAATTTTGCACTCCCATCTAGGGATATATGTTTAACACAACATTGAAACTTGGGTGTGTTATTTATAATATTCATTCACTTAATTGTATTTTATGTAATAATGTCCATTACTTGTATTTTTGTTCAATTAACATATTCAAATATTGTATTTTTCTCACCAATCAAATCTAACGATATTAACAATAAATTTAAAAATCAAAGGATCGCATTTTTGCAATTTTTAGAATTTTAAAATTTGCTAGGGAGAAATGAATTGTCAATACTCTGTTGAATTTAACTTTGTAATTTTCTGAATTGTCTCCTTCACCTCAACGCAATTTGAAATGATTTATATAATTTTCAGGCAAATTACTTAAGAAAAAGTAAACGCAATGGACTTTAATAAGAAGGTTCTGCACTCCCATTTAGAGATATATGCTTAACACAATAATGAAACTTGGGATTGCTATTTATAATATTCATCCACTAAAGTGTATTTTATGCAATTGAGTCCATTACTTGTATTTTTGTTCAATTAACATATTCAAATATTGTATTTTTCTCACCAATCAAATTAAACAACATTAACAACAAATTAAAGAATCAAAATATTGCATTTTTGCAATTTTTAGAATTTTAAAATTTTCTAGGGATAAATAAATTGTCCATAATCTGTTGAATTTAAATTTTGCAATTTTCTTAATTGTCTCTTTGCCTCAATGTAATTTGAAATGATTTATAGAATTCCTGTCTTTAAACAAATTACTTAGAAAAAAGGAAAACCAATGGACTCTAAAAAGTTGGTTCCCCAATCCCATCTAGGGATATATGCTCTACACAACATTGAAACTTGAGATTGATATTTATAATATTCATCCACTAAAGAGTATTTTATGGTATGAGTCCATTACTTGTATTTTTGCTCAAAAATATAATATGTCAAATATTATATTTTGACATATTATATTTTTGTCACCAATTAAATCAAACGACATTAATAATAAATTTAAAAATCAAAATATTGCATTTTTGCAATTTTTAGAATTTTAAAATCTGCTAGGGATAAATGAATTGTCACTACTCTGTTGAATTGAACTTTTGCAATTTTCTGAATTGTCTCCTTTGCTTCAACGCAATTTGAAATGATTTATATAATTTTCAGGCAAACTACTTAAGAAAAAGCAAAAGCAATGGACTGTAATAAGAAGGTTTTGCACTCCCATCTAGGAATATATGCTTAAGACAACATTAAAACTTGAGTTTGCTATTTATAATATTTATCCATTAAAGTGTATTTTATGCAATTAAGTCCATTACTTATATTTTTGTTCAATTAACATATTCAAATATTATATTTTTCACATATTATATTTTCTCACTAATGAAATCAAACGACATTAACAATAAATTTAAAAATCAAAATATTCCATTCTTGCAATTTTTAGATTTTTAAAATCTGCTAGGGATAAATGAATTGTCATTACTCTGTCAAATTTGACTTTTGCAATTTTCTGAATTGTCTCCTTTGTCTTAATGCAATTTGAAATGATTTATATAATTTCTAAGCAAATTACTTAAGAAAAAGCAAACAGCAATGGACTATAATAAAAAGGTTATGCACTCTCATCTAAGGATATATGCTTAAGACCAACATTGAAACTTGGGTTTGCTATTTATAATATTCATCACTAAAATGTATTTTAAGCGCAAATGAGTTCATTACTTGTATTTTTGTTCAATTAATTATTCAAAATATTAATATTTTTCTCACCAATTAAATCGAACGACCATTAACATTAATTAAAAACAAAATTTTCAATTTTGCAATTTTTCGAATTTTAAAATCTACTAGGGATTAATGAATTGTCAATACTTCTGTTGAAATTTAACCTTTTGCCCATTTTCCGGAAATGTCTCATTCGGCCTCAATGCAATTTGAAATTAATTTATATTAAATCTTCAGGCAAATTATTTAAGAAAAAGCAAAAGCAATGGACTATAATAAGAAGGTTATGTAATTCCATCTAGGATATATGCTTAACACAATATTGAAACTTGGGTTGCTATTTATAATATTATCACTAAAGTGTATTTGATGTAATTGAGTCCATTACGTGTATTTTTGCTCAATTACAATATTCAAATATTATATTTTCATATATTATATTTTTCTCTCCAATCAAATTAACGATATTAACAATAAATTTCAAAATCAAAATATTCTATTGTTGCAAATTTTGGAATTTTAAAATCTACTTGGGATAAAAAAATTGAATATTTGAAGAATTTAATTTTTGTAATTTTCTTAATTGTTTCTATTACCTCAACATAATTTGAAACGATTTATAGAATTCCTGTCTTCAGACAAATTACTTAGGAAAAAGGAAAACGAATGGACTCTAAAAAGATAGTTCCCCACTCCCATTTGGGATATATGCTTTACACAACCTTGAAACCTAAGATTGCTATTTATAATATTCATCCACTAAAGTGTATTTTATGCAATTGAGTCCATTACTTGTATTTTTGTTCAATTAACATATTCAAATATTATATTTTTCACATATTATATTTTTCTCACCAATTAAATCAAACGACATTAACAATAAATTTAAAAATCAAAATATTTCAATTTTGCAATTTTTAGAATTTTAAAATCTGCTAGGGATAAATGAATTGTCAATACTCTGTTGAATTTAAATTTTGCAATTTTCTGAATTGTCTCCTTTGCCTCAACGCAATTTGAAATGATTTATATAATCTTCAGGCAAATTACTTAAGAAAAAGCAAAAGCAATGGACTGTAATAAGAAGGTTCTGCACTCCCATCTAGGGATATATGCTTAACACAACATTGAAACTTGGGATTGCTATTTATAATATTCATCCACTAAAGTGTATTTTATGCAATTGAGTCCATTACTTGTATTTTTGTTCAATTAACATATTCAAATATTATATTTTTCACATATTATATTTTTCTCACCAATTAAATCAAACGACATTAACATTAAATTTAAAAATCAAAATATTTCAATTTTGCAATTTTTCGAATTTTAAAATCTACTAGGGACAAATGAATTGTCAATATTTTGTTGAATTTAACTTTTGCAATTTTCGGAAATGTCTCCTTCGCCTCAATGCAATTTGAAATGATTTATATAATCTTCAGGCAAATTATTTAAGAAAAAGCAAAAGCAATGGACTATAATAAGAAGGTTCTGTAGTTCCATCTAGGGATATATGCTTAACACAACATTGAAACTTGGGTTTGCTATTTATAATATTTATCCACTAAAGTGTATTTGATGTAATTGAGTCCATTACGTGTATTTTTGCTCAATTAACATATTCAAATATTATATTTTTCTCTCCAATCAGATTAAACGATATTAACAATAAATTTCAAAATCAAAATATTCTATTGTTGCAAATTTTGGAATTTTAAAATCTGCTTGGGATAACAAAATTGTAAATAATTTGAAGAATTTAAATTTTGTAATTTTTTAATTGTTTCTATTACCTCAACGTAATTTGAAACTATTTATAGAATTCCTGTCTTCAGATAAATTACTTAGGAAAAAGGAAAATGAATGGACTCTAAAAAGATAGTTCCCCACTCCTATTTGGGATATATGCTTTACACAACCTTGAAACCTGATATTGCTATTTATAATGAAATTATGTCCATTACTTGTATTTTTGTTCAATTGACATATTCAAATATTATATTTTTCACATATTATATTTTTCTCACCAATTAAATCAAAGGACATTAATAATAAATTTAAAAATCAAAATATTGCATTTTTGTAATTTTTAAAATTTTAAAATCTGCTAGAGATAAATGAATTGTCTCCTTTGCCTCAACACAATTTCAAATGATTTATATAATTTTCAAGCAAATTACTTAAGAAAAAAGCAAAAGCAATGGACTGTAATAAGAAGGTTCTGCACATCCATCTAGGGATATATACTTAACACAACATTGAAACTTGGGTTTGCTATTTATAATATTCATCCACTAAAGTGTATTTTATGTAATTGAGTCTATTACTTGTATTTTTGTTCAATTGACATATTCAAATATTATATTTTTGACATATTATATTTTTCTCACCAATTAAATCAAACGACATTAACAATAAATTTAAAAATCAAAATATTGCATTTTTGCAATTTCTAGAATTTTAAAATCTGCTAGGGATAAATGGATTGTCACTACTTTGCTAAATTTAACTTTTGCAATTTTCTGAATTGTCTCTTTGCCTCAATGCAATTTGAAATGATTTATATAATTTTCAAGCAAATTACTTAAGAAAAAGTAAAAGCAATGGACCGTAATAAAAAGGTTCTACACTCCCATCTAGGGATATATGCATAAAAAAACATTGAAACATGGGTTTGTTGTTTGTAATATTCATCCACTAAAGTGTATTTTATGCAATTGAGTCCATTATTTGTATTTTTGTTCAATTAACATATTCAAATATTATATTTTTCTCATATTATATTTTTCTCACCAATTAAATCAAACGACATTAACATTAAATTTAAAAATCAAAAATTTCAATTTTGGAATTTTTAGAATGTTAAAATCTACTAGGGACAAATGAATTGTGGATACTTTGTTGAATTTAAATTTTGCAATTTTCGGAATTGTCTCCTTCGCCTCAACACAATTTGAAATAATTTATATAATCTTCAGGCAAATTATTTAAGAAAAACCAAAAGCAATGGACTGTCATAAGAAGGTTCTACACTTCCATCTAGGGATATAAGCTTAAGACAACATTGAGACTTGGGTTTGCTATTTATAATATTTATCCACTAAAGTGTCTTTTCTGCAATTGAGTCCATTACTTCTATTTTTGTTCAATTAACATATTCAAATATTCAATTTTTCGCATATTATATTTTTCTCACCAATTAAACAAAACGACATTAACAATAAATTTAAAAATCAAAATATTTCAATTTTGTAATTTTTCGAATTTCAAAATCTACTAGAAATAAGTGAATTGTTAGTACTCTGTTGAATTTAAATTTTGCAATTTTCTAAATTTTCTCCTTTGCCTAAACACAATTTGAAATGATTTATATAATTTTCAGGCAAATTACTTAAGAAAGAGCAAAAGCAATGGACTGTAATGAGAAGGTTCTGCACTCCCATCTAAGGATATATGCTTAACACAACATTGAAACTTGGGTTTATTATTTATAATATTCATCCACAAAAGTGTATTTTATGCTATTGAGTCCATTACTTGTATTTTTGTTCAATTAACATATTCAAATATTATATTTTTCACATATTATATTTTCTCACCAATTAAATCAAACGACATTAACAATAAATTTCAAAATCAAAATATTTCAATTTTGCAATTTTTTGAATTTCAAAATCTTTTAGGGATAAGTGAATTGTCAGTATTCTATTGAATTTAAATTTTGCAATTTTCTAAATTGTCTTCTTTGCCTAAACGCAATTTGAAATTATTGATATAATATTCAAGCAAATTACTTAAGAAAAAGCAAAAGCAATGGACTGTAATAAAAAAGTTTTGCACTCCCATCTAGAGATATATGCTTAACACAACAATGAAACTTGAGATTGCTATTTATAATATTCATCTACTAAAGTGTATTTTATGCAATTGATTCCATTACTTGTATTTTTGTTCAATTAAGATATTCAAATATTGTATTTTTCCCACCAATCAAATTAAACGACATTTACAATAAATTTAAAATTGAAAATATTTCATTTTTGCAATTTTTAGAATTTTAAAATCTGCTAGGGATAAATGGATTGTCAATACTCTATTGAATTTAAATTTTGCAATTTTCTTAATTGTCTCCTTTGCCTCAAAGCAATTTGAAATGATTTATAGTATTCTTGTCTTCAAACAAATTACTTAAGAAAAAGAAAAGCAATTGACTCTAAAACAATGTTCCCCACTCCCATATGCTTCACACAACCTTGAATCTTAAGATTGCTATTTATAATATTTATCCACTAAAGTGTATTTTATATAAATGAGTCCATTACTTGTATTTTTATTCAATTAACATATTCAAATATTATATTTTTCACATATTATATTTTTCTCACCAATCAAATCAAACAACATTAGCAATAAATTTAAAAATCAAAATATTCCATTTTTGCAATTTTTAGAATTTTAAAATCTATTAGGGATAAAGAATTGTTAATAATCTGTAGAATTTAAATTTTTCAATTTTCTTAATTGTCTCCTTTGCCTCAATATAATTTGAAACGATTTATAGAATTCCTATCTTCAGACAAATTAATTAGGAAAAAGGAAAACCAATGGACTTTGAAAAGATGGTTCCCTAGTCCCATTTGGGATACATGCTTGACACAACCTTAAAACTTGAGATTATTATTTATATTATTCATCCACTAAAGTGTCTTTTATGGAATTGTGTCCATTACTTATATTTTTGTTCAATTGACATATTCAAATATTATATTTTTCACATGTTATATTTTTCTCACCAATTAAATCAAACGACATTGAAAATAAATTTAAAAATTAAAATATTGCATTTTTGCAAGTTTTAGAATTTTAAAATTTGCTAGGGATAAATGAATTGTCAAACTCTGTTGAATTTAACTTTTGCAATTTTCTGAATTCTCCTTTGCCTTAACGAAATTTAAAATGATTTATATAATCTTCAGGCAAATTATTTAAGAAAAAGCAAAAGCAATAAACTGTAATAAGAAGGTTCTACACTCCCATCTACCATCTAGGGATATATGCTTAACACAACATTGAAAGTTGGGTTTACTATTTATAATATTCATCCACAAAAGTGTATTTTGTGCAACTGAGTCCATTACTTATATTTTTGTTCAATTAACATATTCAAATATTATATTTTTCTTATTAATTAAATCAAACGACATTAATATTAAATTTAAAAATAAAAATATTTCAATTTTGCATTTTTTTGAATTTTAAAATCTGCTAAGGATAAATGAATTGTCAATACTCTGTTGAATTTAAATTTTGCAACTTTCAGAATTGTCCCCGTTGCCTCAATGGAATTTGAAAAGATTTATATAATCTTCAAACAAATTATTTCAGAAAAACCAAAAACAATTGACTGTAATAAGAAGATTCTGCACTCCCATCTAGGGATATATACTTAACACGACATTGAAATTTGGGACTGCTATTTATAATATTCATCTGTTAAAGTGTATTTTATGCAATTGAGTCCATTACTTGTATTTTTGTTCAATTAATATATTCAAATATTATATTTTTCACATATTATATTTTTATCACCAATTAAATCAAACGACACTAATAATAAATTTCAAAATCAAAATAATTCAATTTTGTAATTTTTTGAATTTTAAAATTTGCTAGGGATAAGTGAATTGTCAGTACTTTGTTGAATTCAAATTTTACAATTTTCTAAATTGTCTCCTTTGCCTAAACGCAATTTAAAATGATTTATATATTCTTCGGGAAAATTACTTAAGAAATAGCAAAAGCAATGGACTGTAATAAGAAAGTTCTGCACTCCCATTTAGGGATATATGCTTAACACAACAATGAAACATGGGATTGCTATTTATAATACTTATCCACTAAATTGTATTTTATGCAGTTGAGTCCATTACTTGTATTTTTGTTCGATTAAGATATTTAAATATCGTATTTTTCTCACCAATGAAATCAAATGACATTAACAATAAATTTAAAAATCAAAATATTGCATTTTTGCAATTTTTAAAATTTTCAAATCAACTAGGGATAAATAAATTGCCAATTCTTTGTTGAATTTAAATTTTGCTATTTTCTGAATTGTCTCCTTTACCTCAATGCAATTTAAAATGATTTATATAATCATCAGGCTAATTACTTATGAAAAAGCAAAAGCAATCGACTCTAATAAGAAAATTCTGCACTCCCATCTAGGGATATATGCTTAACACAACATTGAAACTTAGGACTACAATTTATGATATTCATCCACTAAAGTGTATTTTATGTAATTAAGTCCATTGCTTGTATTTTTGTTCAATTAAGATATTCAAATATTGTATTTTTCTCACCAATCAAATCAAACGACATTAACAATAAATTTAAAAATCAAAATATTGCATTTTTGCAATTTTTGGAATTTTAAAATCTGTTAGGGATAAATGAATTGTCAATCCTCTGTTGAATTTAAATTTTTCAATTTTCTGAATTGTGTCCTTTGCCTCAATGCAGTTTAAAATGATTTATAGAATTCTTGTCTTCAGACAAATTATTTAAGAAAAAGGAAAAGCGAGGGACTCTAATAAGGTGGTTCCCCACTCCTATCTAGGGATATATGCTTCACACAACCTTGAAATTTTAGATTGCTATTTATAATATTCATCCACTAAAGTGTATTTTATGCAATTGAGACCATTACTTGTATTTTTGTTCAACTAACATATTCAAATATTATATTTTTCACATATTATATTTTTCTCACCAATTAAATCAAACGACATTAGCAATAAATTTAAAAATGAAAATATTTCAATTTTGCAATTTTTACTATTTTAAAATCTATTAGGGATAAATGAATTGTCAATACTTTGTTGAATTTAAATTTTGCAATTTTCAAAATTGTCTCTTTTGGCTCAACGCAATTTGAAATAATTTATATAATCTTCAAGCAAATTACTTAAGAAAAAACAAGAGCAATGGACTGTAATAAGAAGGTTCAACACTCTCATCTAGACATATATGCTTAACACAACATTGAAACTTAGGATTGCTGTTTATAATATTCATCCATTAAAGTGTATCTTATGCAATTGAGTCCAATACTTGTAATTTTGTTCAATTAAGATATTCAAATATTGTATTTTTCTCACCAGTCAAATCAAACGACATTAACAAAATATTGCATTTTTGCAATTTTTTGAATTTTAAAATCTGCTAGGGATAAATAAATTGTCAATAATCTGTTGAATTTAAATTTTGAAATTTTCTTAATTGTCTCCTTTTCCTCAATGCAATTTGAAACGATTTATAGAATTCTTGTCTTCAGACAAATTAGTTAAGAAAAAGGAAAAGGAATGGACTCTAATAAGATGGTTCACCACTCCCATCTAAGGATATATGCTTCACATAACCTTAAAACTTGAGATTGTAATTCATAATATTTATCTACTAAAGTGTCTTTTATGCAATTAAGTCACATATTATATTTTTCTCACTAATTAAATTAAATGACATTAACAATAAATATAAAAATAAAAATATTTCAAATTTGCAATTTTTAGAATTTTAAAATTTGCTAGGGATAAATGAATTGTCAATTCTCTGTTGAATTTAAATTTTGCTATTTTCTGAATTGTCTCTTTATCTCAACGCAATTTGAAATGATTTATATAATCTTTAGGCAAATTAGTTAAAAAAAAGCAAAAGGAATGGACTGTAATAAGAAGCTTTTGCACTCCTATCTAAGGATATATGCTTAACACAACACTGAAACCTTGGATTGCTATTTATAATATTCATCCACTAAAGTGTATTTTATGCAATTCAGTCCATTACTTGTAATTTTGTTCTATTAACTTATTCAAATATTATATTTTTCTCACCAATTAAATCAAACGACATTAACAATAAATTTAAAAATCAAAATATTTCAATTTTATGATTTTTAGAATTTTAAAATCTACTAGGGATAAATGAATTGTCAATACTCTCTTGAACTTCAATTTTGCAATTCTGAATTATGTCCTTTCCCTCAACGCAATTTGAAATGATTTATTAATCTAAAGGCAAATTACTTAAGAAAAAACAAAAGCAATGGACTGTAATAAGAAGGTTTTACACTCCCATCTAGAGATATATGCTTAACACAACATTTAAACCTTGGATTGCTATTTATAATATTCATCCACTAAAGTGTATTTCATGCAATTCAGTCAATTACTTGTAATTTTGTTCAATTAACTTATTCAAATATTGTATTGTTCTCACTAATCAAATCAAATGACATTAACAACAAATTTAAAAATCAAAATATTGCACTTTTGCAATTTTTCGAATTTTAAAATCTACTAGGGATAAATAAATTCTCAATAATATGTTGAATTTAAATTTTGAAAATTTCTTAATTGTCTCCTTTACCTCAATGCAATTTGAAATGATTTATAGAATTCTTGTCTTCAGACAAATTAGCTAAGAAAAAGGAAAAGGAATGGACTCTAATAAGATGGTTACCCACTCCCATCTAAGGATATATGCTTCACACAACCTTGAAATTTGAGATTGCTATTTATAATTTTCATCCATTAAAGTGTCTTTTATGCAATTGAGTCCATTACTTGTATTTTTGCTCAATTAACATATTCAAATATTATATTTTTTACATATTATATTTTTCTCACCAATTAAATCAAACGATATTAACAATAAATTTAAAAATCAAAATATTTCAATTTTGCAATTTTAAAATTTTAAAATATGTTAGGGATAAATGAATTGTCAATACTCTGTTGAATTTAAATTTTGGTGTTTCTTGAATTCTCTCCTTTGCCTCAATACAATTTGAAATGATTTTTATAATCTTTAGGCAAATTACTTAAGAAAAAGCAAAATGAATGGACTGTAATAAGAAGGTTCTGCACTCCCATCTAGGGATATGTGTTTAACACAACATTGAAACTTGCAATTACTATTTATAATATTCATCCACTAAAGTGTATTTTATACAATTGAGTCCATTACTTGTAATTTTGTTCAATTAAGATATTCAAATATTGTATTTTTCTCACCAATGAAATCAAATGACATTAACAATAAATTTAAAAATCAAAATATTGCATTTTTGCAATTCTTAAAATTTTAAAATCTGCTCGAGATAAATGAATTGTCAATTCTCTGTTGAATTTAAATTTTGCTATTTTCTGAATTGTCTCTTTTGCCTCAACGCAATTTGAAATGATTTATATAATCTTCAGGCAAATTACTTAAGAAAAAAACAAAAGTAATAAACTGTAATAAGAAGGTTCTGCACTCCCATCTAGAGATATATGCTTAACACAACACTAAAACTTGGGATTGCTATTTATAATATTCATCCACTAAAGTGTTTTTTATACAATTGAGTCCATTACTTGTAATTTTGTTTAATTAACTTATTCAATTATTGTATTTTTCTCACCAATCAAATCAAACAATATTAATAACAAATTTAAAAATCAAAATATTGTATTTTTGCAATTTTTAGAATTTTAAAATCTACTAGGGATAAATGAATTGTCAATAATCTGTTGAATTTAAATTTTGAAATTTTTTTAATTGTGTCCTTTGCCTTAATGCAATTTGAAATGATTTATATGATCTCCAGGCAAATTACTTAAGAAGAAGCATAAGCAATAGACTATAATAAGAAGATTTTGCACCCCCATGTAGGGTTATATCCTTAACACAACATTGAAACTTGAGATTGCTATTTATAATATTTATCCACTAAAGTGTATTTTATGCAATTCAGTGCATTACTTGTATTTTTGTTCGATTAAGATATTCAAATATTGTATTTTTCTCACCAATGAAATCAAACGACATTAACAATAAATTTAAAAATCAAAATATTGCATTTTTACAATTTCTAGAATTTTAAAAACTATTAGGGATAAATGAATTGTCAATTCTCTGTTGAATTTAAATTTTGCTATTTTTTGAATAGTCTCCTTTGCCTCAACGCAATTTGAAATGATTTATATAATCATCAGGCAAATTACTTATGAAAAAACAAAAGCAATGGATTGTAATAAGAAGGTTCTGCACTCCCTTCTAGGGATATATGCTTAACACAACATTGAAACTTAGGACAACTATTTATGATATTCATCCACTAAAATGTATTTTATGCAATTAAGTCCATTACTTGTATTTTTGTTATATTAAGATATTCAAATATTGTATTTTTCTCACTAATCAAATCAAATGACATTAACAATAAATTTAAAAATCAAAATATTGCATTTTTGCAATTTTTAGGATTTTCAACTCTACTAGGGATAAATGAATTGTCAACACTCTGTTAAATTTAAATTTTGCAATTTTCTAAATTGCCTCCTTTGCCTCAACACAATTTGAAATGATTTATATTATCTTCTAGCAAATTACTTAAGAAAAAGTAAAAACAATAGACTGTAATAAGAAGATTCTGCACTCCCGTTTAAAGATATATGCTTAATACAACATTGAAACTTGGATTTGCTATTTATAATATTCATCCACTAAATTGTATTTTATGCAATTGAGTGCATTACTTGTATTTCTATTCAATTAAAATATTCAAATATTATATTTATGACATATTATATTTTTTATCACCAATTAAATTAAACGACATTAACAATAAATTTAAAAATCAAAATATTTCAATTTTGCAATTTTTCAAATTTAAAAATCTGTTAGGGATAAATGAATTGTCAATACTCTATTAAATTTAAATTCTACAATTTTCTCAATTATCTCCTTTGCCTCAAAATAATTTAAAATGATTTATATAATTTTCAGGCAAATTACTTAAGAAAAAGCAAAAGTAATAGATTGTAATAAGAAGATTTTACACTCCTGTCTAGAGATATACGCTTAACACAACATTGAAACTTGGGTTTGCAATTTTCTGAATTGTCTCCTTTGCCTCAAAGCAATTTGAAATGATTTATATAATCTTCAGGCAAATTACTTAAGAAAAAGAAAAAGCAATGGACTATAATAAAAAGGTTTTGCGCTCCCATCTAAGGATATATGCTTAACACAACATTGAAACTTGGTATTGCTATTTGTAATATTCATCCACTAAAGTGTATTTTATGCAATTGAGTCCATTACTCGTATTTTTGTCCAATTAACATATTCAAATATTATATTTTTCACATATTATATTTTTCTCAGCAATTAAATTAAACGATATTAACAATAATTAAAATCAAAATATTTCAATTTTGCAATTTTTCAAATTTTAAAATCTGCTAGAGATAAATGAATTGTGAATACTCTATTGAATTTAAATTCTGCAATTTTTTGAATTGTCTCCTTTGCGTCAAAGTAATTTGAAATGATTTATATAATATTCAGACAAATTACTTAAGAAAAAGCAAAAGCAATCGACTGTAATAAGAAGATTATGTACTCTCGTCTAGAGATATATGCTTAACACAACATTGAAACTTAGGTTTGCTATTTATAATATTCATCGACTAAATTGTATTTTAGGCAATTGAGTCAATTATTTGTATATCTATTCAATTAACATATTCAAATATTATATTTTTCACATATTATATTTTCCTCAACAATTAAATGAAATGACATTAACAATAAATTTAAAAATCAAAATATTTCAATTTTGCAATTTTTTGAATTTCAAAATCTGCTAGGAATAAATGAATTGTCAATACTCTATTGAATTTAAATTCTGCAATTTTCTGAATTGTCTCTTTGCCTCAAAGTAATTTGAAATGATTTATATCATCTTCAGGCAAATTACTTAACAAAAAGTAAAAGCAATGGATTGTAAAAAGAAGGTTCTGTAATCCCATCTAAGGTTATATCCTTAACACAACATTGAAACTTGGGATTGCTATGTATAATATTCATCCACTAAAAAGTATCTTTTATGCAATTGAGTTCATTACTTGTATTTTTGTTCAATTAACATATTCAAATATTATAATTTTCACATATTATATTTTTCTCACCAATCAAATCAAACGACATTAACAACAAATTTAAAAATCAAAATATTTCATTCTTGTAATTTTTAGAATTTTAAAATCTACTAGGGATAAATGAATTGTTAATACTTTGTTGAATTTAAATTTTTCAATTTTCTTAATTGTCTCCTCGACCACAATGCGATTTGAAATGATTTGTAGAATTCTTGTCTTCAAACAAATTACTCAAGAAAAAGGAAAAGTAATGAACTCTAATAAGATGGTTCCCCACTCTTATATAAGGATATATGCTTCACCCAACCTTGAAACTTGAGATTGTTATTATAATATTCGTCCACTAAAGTGTCTTTTATGCAATCGAGCCCATTACTTGTATTTTTGCCCAATTAACATATTCAAATATTATATTTTTCACATATTATATTTTTCTCACCAATCAAATCAAATGACATTAACAATAAATTTAAAAATCAAAATATTGCCTTTTTGCAATTTTTAGAATTTTAAAATCTACTAGGGATAAATGAATTGTCAATACTCTATTGTATTTAAATTTTGCAATTTTCTTAATTGTCTCCTTTGCCTCAATGCAATTTGAAATGATTTATAGAATTCTTGTCTTCAAACAAATTACTTAAGAAAAAGGAAAAGCAATGGACTCTTGTTGTTTGCACAGCCTCGTATGGGTTGTAATTGTTGTCAACCAGGGTTAAGTGTGCAAGAAAGTAAAGCCACATGGAAGGGCAAGAAAGTAAATCCACTGCGTAAGGGCAAGAACATAAATCTACCACGTAAGCCCTATTAGGGTTTCATGGAAGAGAGTATAGAAAGGCCTTGGAAGACAAAACAAAAAAGGGGGCCAACAAAATTGAATAAACAACAACCCTACAACAATCGGCCAAAAAGAAGAGAAAATAATATACCAAAAGGGAACCCCACTGTCGGCAAAAGAAAAAAAAAGGAGAAAAAGAGGAGACAGCCAAAAAGAGAGCAGAACGACAAGAGATCATAAACGACACCACTGGGAAAGCAAACCAAAAACGTCACCACCAGGAGAGCAAACCAAAAAGTGTGACCTCCTGCAAGGAAACCAGAAACACGTCCTGCAAGCAAATCAGAAATGCACAACCAGCAAGAGGAGAAATAAGAAACAAACCTCCTGGAAGAGAAGACAGCATACTTGGTATCCGTGAAATCACCCGGAAGAGAAGACAGCAGACCTGGTATCCGTGACACCACCCGGAAGAGAAGATAGCAGACCAGAAGTGTGGGGTAGGCCAAAAGGTGTGAACCAGAAAAACCAGTAGTGTGAGGCAGGCCAAGAGATGTGAAATGACAGACCAAAAGCGTGGGTGTACGTTAGGAGATGGCATGAGACCAGAACGTGCAACGGCGTGACAGACCAAAAGCGTGAGGACAAGCCGTGAAATAGGAGACGAGTGAGACCATGAGACGATGAAAGCAGGAGCAATGTGAGACAACCTAAAGAAGGAATTCGACGAAGCATTGGAAAGAACTCAACATATTTCCAAATTTCTTCAGGAGGTTAGAGAGCGTTGCAGTGAACTTCTGAGTGGCAGTGGAGTAGCCTTTTAATTCAACAAAGGCAAGACAAGCTAGAAGAAGGGTAGACATAGTAAGTGACACTCTTTGTATTGTACTTACTTAGTAATTGCAATAGTGAAAGGAGAAGAAGATTAAGACATCCATTGTAACTGGAATTCTCAAATATAGTGGATGGTCTTGGTAAGGGAGAGTCCCTACCACCGTGGATGAACGTCACGTTGACGGAACCACATAAATCTCGTGTGTCCTTAATTTGCTTTATGTTCTATGTTTTGAATTGAGTTGTGAACGCAGCTAATGTATCAGCCAACCCATAACCTAACGAAGACCTAAACAAGAACATCCGAATTGTCTATTAGGCAAGGTGTCTGAAAGGTGACTTTGGGGACTATTGTGATTAGTAGGTAGCAATAGATCTACCTTAGTCAAATCTGAGGAAGAGTTCCCTTCTAAGAAGAGATTGAAGTTGTTCACTTACCTACGAATTGCAAATTGTGGTGATACTGATTCACCCCCCTCTTAGTATCACAAACTAGTAGATCCTAGGGTGAAGTTGGGAACTTCAATTGGTATCAGAGCACAGGTTCTCCAAGATAAAGCTTAACAGCTTGGTGTACTAGTTTGAAGAGCTCCAGAAGTTTTAACTTGTTCAGCATACTGAGAAATGGACACCGGTACCAGCACTAGCACTACTTATAACAAGAAGGTTCCAATCTTCAACGGAACCAACTACCATATGTGGAGAGTGAGAATGCAGGTGGTATTTGCAACCATGGGCTTAAAAATGGTGAAATCTGTATATGAGTGTTTTGAGCCTCCATAAGAAGGTAAAGATCCAACCCCAAAGGAATTAAGACAGTTTGAGATAAATGGGAAGGCCTCAAACGTCATCATTTCACCATTGACAGATGTTGAATATGCTAAAGTTATGGACTGCAAATCTGCCAAGGAGATATGAGATAGATTGCAGAAAGTCTATGAAGGTGATGGCAGAATGAAGAAGGCCAAGATTCGAGTTTTCAAGGAGAGATATGAATCTCTTAGAATGCAGAAAAATGAGACAGTCCAAGAGTTCTTCACCAAGGTTATTGATGCTGTAAATGATCTTAGAAGTCATGGGAAGAACAAGAAGGAATCATCTATTGTGAAGAAAATTCTGAGAATTCTGCTTGAGAGGTTTGCCTTAAAGGTGGCAGCCATAGAGGAGAGTAGAGATCTCAATTCTATATCTCTGCATGATCTCCAGTGCAATCTCATTGCATATGAGATGAGAATAAAGTCAATTGAGAGCTCCTCAACATCAAAGGTATCAAAGGAGGCAGCTTTAAAAGCTATGAAACACTTGAAGATAAAAGAAGAGGAAGAATCATCCAGTGAGGATGATGAGGAAGAAAGTGAAGTTGAAGTGTTGGCATACTTCACAAGGAAGTTCAAAAAGGGGTCTAAGAAGGGAAAAGGATAGTTGTCCTTGAGATGTTATCGTTATGGACAAACTGGACACTTTGCTTCTCAGTGCAAAGTGAAACTTGATGATGAAGATGAGGATGGTGATGATGAGCAGAATTCAAAATGGAGAAGACCATCATTCAAGTCAAGGAAGTCCAGCAAGAAGACTGCTAACCCACAGAAGAAGAAGAGAGGCTCATTCAAGAGTTATGTGAGCCAAACAAAAGAAGCCGATGAGAAGGAAGATGTAGACTCATCAGATGAGCATGCCTTTATGGCATTAGCTCGATGTGATAGTTCAACCTCTGAAGAAGAAGAGGAGATTGATGAAGAAGAACAGATCTTGAAGCTGAGTTAAAAGCAGCTTCAAAGGAGATAATTAGAAGGGGTAGAACCATAAGAAGGTTAGAGGCCCATATAAAACAAGTTGAAGCAAAGATTGAGGAAGCAGAAAGTCAAAAGGATGAAATAAGGGTTGAACATATTAACTTGAAGAGAAGATTTGAAGAATAGATCAAAATATGTGAAGACCTTACTATAGAGCTTGGCTCAAGGACTTCAACAATTGAAGAAATGGAGATACAGTTACTGAGACTTCAGCAACAACTCAAAAAGAGTGAAGAAAACTTGCAGAAGTTTGAAGTAATAGGAGAAACAAGTTCTGCAAAAGAAAAGAAGAATGAAGAGAAAGTACAGCAATCTGATGCTGCACTGCCTAAAGATAATGAGACTTTGCCACAGAAGTTGAAAGAGAAGGTTAAGTTTCAGAAAGAAAAGACTGATCAGCCAGGAATAGTGAAGGCTGAAAATAAAGAAGATTTGAAGAAGCAACCTAGGGTTGCAAACAAAAATGAAGAAAAGAAAGTCAGCCAGCAAAGGGCTACGACTGAACAGAAGAAGGAGAATAAGGTGACTGAAATGAAAGTCACACAAGCAAAGAAGCCAACAACCTTGTCTACACAGCAAGTAATGAACCAAAGAAAACAAGCTATGATTAGACCCAAGAAGAGACAGTTTCAAGGTTACTGTCTTTATTGTGAAGTTTAGGGTCATAAGGCAAGTAAATGCTGGTGGAGAAGGCCAGTATATGTCTCCAACTTGAGAAGATACGATGCTGCATATAGAGGAGACAATACAAAATTCAGAGAGANAATTTTACAATTTTCTTAATTGTCTCCTTTGCCTCAATGCAATTGGAAATGATTTATAGAATTCTTGTCTTTAGACAAATTACTTAAGAAAAAGGAAAAGCAATGAACTGTAATAAAGAAGGTTTCACCACTCCTATCTAGGGATATATGCTTCACACACCTTGAAACTTGAGATTTCTATTTATAATATTCATTCACTAAAGTGTATTTTATGCAATTGAGTCCATTACTTGTATTTTTATTCAATTAACTTATTCAAAATATTATAAATTTTTCTCACCAATCAAATCAAACGACATTACAACAAATTTAAAATCAAAATATTGCATTTTTGTAATTTTTAAGAATTTAAAATCTGTTAGAGATAAATAAATTGTCAATTATCTGTTGAATTTAAATTTTGAAATTTTTCTTAATTGTCTCCTTTGCCTCAATGCAATTTGAAATGATTTATAGAATTCTTGTCTTGAGACAATTAGTTAAGAAAAAGGAAAAGGAATGGACTCTAATAAGATGGTTCTTCACTCCCATCTTGGGATATATATTTCACACAACCTTGAAACTTGAGATTGCAATTATAATATTCATCCACTAAAGTGTCTTTTATGCAATTGAGTCCATTACTTGTATTTTTGGTCAATTAGCATATTCAATATTATATTTTTCACATATTATATTTTTCTCACCAATTAAATTAAACGACATTAACAATAAATTGAAAAATCAAAATATTTCAATTTTGCAATTTTTGAATTTTAAAATCTCCTATGAATAAGTGAATTGTCAATACTTTATTCAATTTAAATTTTGCAATTTTCTAAATTGCCTCCTTTGCCTTGACGCAATTTGAAATGATTTATATAATTTTCAGGCAAATTACTAAAGAAAAAGCAAAAGCAATAGACTGTAATAAGAATATTCTACACTCCTTTCTAGAGATATATGCTTACACAACATTGAAACTTGGGTTTGCTATTTATAATATTCATCCACTAAATGTATTTTATGCAATTAAGTTCATTACTTGTATTTCTGTTCAATTAACATATTCAAATATTATATTTTTCACATATTATATTTTTCTTAGCAATTAAATTAAACGACATTAACAATAAATTTAAAAATCAAAATATTTCAATTTTGCAATTTTTTGAATTTTAAAATCTGTTAGGAATAAATGAATTGTCAATACTCTATTGAATTTAAATTCTGCAATTTTCTGAATTGTCTCCTTTGCCTCAAAGTAATTTGAAATGATTTATATAATTTTCAGGCAAATTACTTAAGAAAAAGCAAAAGCAATGGATTGTAATAAGAAGGTTCTGTAATCCTATCTAGGGTTATATCCTTAACACAACATTGAAATTAGGATTGCTATTTATAATATTCATTCACTAAAGTGTATTTTATGCAATTGAGTCCATTACTTGTATTTTTGTTCGATTAAGATATTCAAATATTATATTTTTCTCACTAATCAAATCAAACAACATTAACAATAAATTTAAAAATCAAAATATTGCATTTTTGCAATTTCTAGAATTTTAAAATCTACTAGGGATAAATGAATTGTCAATTCTCTGTTGAATTTAAATTTTGCTATTTTTTGAATTATCTCCTTTGCCTCAATGCAATTTGAAATGATTTATATAATCACCAGGCAAATTACTTATGAAAAAGCAAAAGCAATTGATTGTAATAAGAAAGTTCTGCACTCCCATCTAGGTATATATGCTTAACACAATATTGAAACTTGGGATTGCTCTTTATAATATTCATCCACTAAAGTGTATTTTATGCAATTGAGTCCATTACTTGTATTGTTGTTCAATTAAGATATTCAAATATTGTATTTTTCTCACCAATCAAATCAAACGACATTAACAATAAATTTAAAAATCAAAATATTGCCTTTTTGCAATTTTAGAATTTTAAAATCTACTAGGGATAAATGAATTGTCAATACTCTGTTGAATTTAAATTTTGCAATTTTCTTAATTGTCTCCTTTGCCTCAATGCAATTTGAAATGATTTATAGAATTCTTGTCTTCAGACAAATTACTTAAGAAAAAGGAAAAGCAATGGACTTTTGTTGTTCCCACAGCCTTGTATGGGTTGTAATTGTTGTCAACTAGGGTTAAGTGTGCAAGAAAGTAAAGCCACATGGAAGGGCAAGAAAGTAAATCCACCGCGTAAGGGCAAGAACGTAAATCCACCACGTAAGCCCTATTAGGGTTTCATGGAAGAGAGTATATAAAGGCCTTGGAAGACAAAACAAAAAAGGGGGCCAACAAAATTGAATAAACAGCAACCCTACAACAACCGGCCAAAAAGAAGAGAAAATAATATACCAAAAGGGAACCCCACTGTCGGCAAAAAAAAAAAAGGAGAAAAAGAGGAGACGGCCGAAAAGAGAGCAGAACGGCAAGAGATCATAAACGACACCACTGGGAGAGCAAACCAGAAACGTCACCACCGGAGAGCAAACCAAAAGGTGCGACCTCCTGCAAGGAAACCAGAAACACGTCCTGCAAGCAAATCAGAAATGCACAACCAGCAAGAGGAGAAATAAGAAACAAACCTCCTGGAAGAGAAGACAGCAGACCTGGTATCCGTGAGATCACCCGGAAGAGAAGACAGCAGACCTGGTATCCGTGACACCACCCGGAAGAGAAGATAGCAGACCAGAAGTGTGGGGCAGGCCGAAAGGTGTGAACCAGAAAAACCAGTAGCGTGAGGCAGGCCAAGAGATGTGAAACGACAGACCAAAAGCGTGGGTGTACGTTAGGAGACGGCGTGAGACCAGAACGTGCAACGGCGTGACAGACCAGAAGCGTGAGGACAGGCCGTGAAACAGTAAGACCGTGAAATAGGAGACGGGTGAGACCGTGAGACGGTGAAAGCAGGAGCTATGTGAGACAACCTAGAGAAGGAATTCGACGAAGCATCGGAAAGAACTCAACGTATTTCCAGATTTCTTCAAGAGAGGTTAGAGAGCGTTGCAGTGAACTTCTAGTGGCAGTGGAGTAGCCTTTTAATTCAACAAAGGCAAGACAAGCTAGAAGAAGGGTAGACATAGTAAGTGACACTCTTTGTATTGTACTTACTTAGTAATTGCAATAGTGAAAGGAGAAGAAGATTAAGACATCCATTGTAACTGGAATTCTCAAATATAGTGGATGGTCTTGGTAAGGGAAGTCCCTACCACCGTGGATGAACGTCACGTTGACGGAACCACATAAATCTCGTGTGTCCTTAATTTGCTTTATGTTCTATGTTTTGAATTGAGTTGTGAACGCAGCTAATGTATCAGCCAACCCATAACCTAACGAAGACCTAAACAAGAACATCCGAATTGTCTATTAGGCAAGGTGTCTGAAAGGTGACTTTGGGGACTATTGTGATTAGTAGGTAGCAATAGATCTACCTTAGTCAAATCTGAGGAAGAGTTCCCTTCTAAGAAGAGATTGAAAGTTGTTCACTTACCTACGAATTGCAAATTGTGGTGATACTGATTCACCCCCCTCTTAGTATCACAAACTAGTAGATCCTAGGTGAAGTTGGGAACTTCAATTGGTATCAGAGCACAGGTTCTCCAAGATAAAGCTTAACAGCTTGGTGTACTAGTTTGAAGAGCTCCAGAAGTTTTAACTTGTTCAGCATACTGAGAAATGGACACCCGGGTACCAGCACTAGCACTACTTATAACAAGAAGGTTCCAATCTTCAACGGAACCAACTACCATATGTGGAGAGTGAGAATGCAGGTGGTATTTGCAACCATGGGCTTAAAATGGTGAAATCTGTATATGAGTGTTTTGAGCCTCCATAAGAAGGTAAAGATCCAACCCCAAAGGAATTAAGACAGTTTGAGATAAATGGGAAGGCCTCAAACGTCATCATTTCACCATTGACAGATGTTGAATATGCTAAAGTTATGGACTGCAAATCTGCCAAGGAGATATGAGATAGATTGCAGAAAGTCTATGAAGGTGATGGCAGAATGAAGAAGGCCAAGATTCGAGTTTTCAAGGAGAGATATGAATCTCTTAGAATGCAGAAAAATGAGACAGTCCAAGAGTTCTTCACCAAGGTTATTGATGCTGTAAATGATCTTAGAAGTCATGGAAGAACAAGACAGGAATCATCTATTGTGAAGAAAATTCTGAGAATTCTGCTGAGAGGTTTGCCTTAAAGGTGGCAGCCATAGAGGAGAGTAGAGATCTCAATTCTATATCTCTGCATGATCTCCAGTGCAATCTCATTGCATATGAGATGAGAATAAAGTCAATTGAGAGCTCCTCAACATCAAAGGTATCAAAGGAGGCAGCTTTAAAAGCTATGAAACACTTGAAGATAAAAGAAGAGGAAGAATCATCCAGTGAGGATGATGAGGAAGAAAGTGAAGTTGAAGTGTTGGCATACTTCACAAGGAAGTTCAAAAAGGGGTCTAAGAAGGGAAAAGGATAGTTGTCCTTGAGATGTTATCGTTATGGACAAACTGGACACTTTGCTTCTCAGTGCAAAGTGAAACTTGATGATGAAGATGAGGATGGTGATGATGAGCAGAATTCAAAATGGAGAAGACCATCATTCAAGTCAAGGAAGTCCAGCAAGAAGACTGCTAACCCACAGAAGAAGAAGAGAGGCTCATTCAAGAGTTATGTGAGCCAAACAAAAGAAGCCGATGAGAAGGAAGATGTAGACTCATCAGATGAGCATGCCTTTATGGCATTAGCTCGATGTGATAGTTCAACCTCTGAAGAAGAAGAGGAGATTGATGAAGAAGAAACAGATCTTGAAGCTGAGTTAAAAGCAGCTTCAAAGGAGATAATTAGAAGGGGTAGAACCATAAGAAGGTTAGAGGCCCATATAAAACAAGTTGAAGCAAAGATTGAGGAAGCAGAAAGTCAAAAGGATGAAATAAGGGTTGAACATATTAACTTGAAGAGAAGATTTGAAGAATAGATCAAAATATGTGAAGACCTTACTATAGAGCTTGGCTCAAGGACTTCAACAATTGAAGAAATGGAGATACAGTTACTGAGACTTCAGCAACAACTCAAAAAGAGTGAAGAAAACTTGCAGAAGTTTGAAGTAATAGGAGAAACAAGTTCTGCAAAAGAAAAGAAGAATGAAGAGAAAGTACAGCAATCTGATGCTGCACTGCCTAAAGATAATGAGACTTTGCCACAGAAGTTGAAAGAGAAGGTTAAGTTTCAGAAAGAAAAGACTGATCAGCCAGGAATAGTGAAGGCTGAAAATAAAGAAGATTTGAAGAAGCAACCTAGGGTTGCAAACAAAAATGAAGAAAAGAAAGTCAGCCAGCAAAGGGCTACGACTGAACAGAAGAAGGAGAATAAGGTGACTGAAATGAAAGTCACACAAGCAAAGAAGCCAACAACCTTGTCTACACAGCAAGTAATGAACCAAAGAAAACAAGCTATGATTAGACCCAAGAAGAGACAGTTTCAAGGTTACTGTCTTTATTGTGAAGTTTAGGGTCATAAGGCAAGTAAATGCTGGTGGAGAAGGCCAGTATATGTCTCCAACTTGAGAAGATACGATGCTGCATATAGGAGGAGACAATACAAAATTCAGAGGAGAACACCTGTTGTGAGTTCTTGCACAAACTGTAAAAGGCAAGGACATATTGACAAGAATTGTTGGTGGAAGCCCAAACCAGTGGTTTCAAAGAACAAGTTTGCTATATTGGGAGATTTGGAACAATGTGAAAGGTGCGGGCAAGATGACCATAATGCCAAGAGATGCATGACACTTCTCCCTGAGCAAGAGAAGGCACTAAATGGCACAGTGAAAGAAATAAGTACAGTCAAAGCTGAGAAAAAGAGAAAGCTATCATCAAGCTAGTTCAAAAGAAGGAATATAAAGCTAAAAGGGAGGTGGCTAATATAGCTAAAATTGCACTAAAGGCTGACTACAAGGATAAGCAGTGGATCTTTGATAGTAGGTGCACTTCACACATGACAGGAGACAAGAGTAAATTATCAAAATTGAACAAGTCAAGAGAAGGTAGAGTCAAGTTTGACAATGATGATTCACTCAACATCAGTGGTCAAGGGTCAGTAAATATTGGAAAAGGAAAGCTGAAAGATGTTCTGCACGTTGAAGGACTCAAATATAATCTAGCATCTGTCAGCCAACTATGCAATGAAGACCATAAAGTGATATTCACAAAAACAACTGTTGCAGCCGGGAAGAGAATAGCTGGAAATTTATATGTGATTGATGAGAACAAGACAAACAGCTGTTTACTTACAAAAGAAGAAGAAAATCAACTCTGGTATAAGAGGTTGGGACACTTAACATAGAAGAATATGAGGAAGCTGACCACTACTCATGCAATCAGAGACATTCTAGACCTCAAGAGAGAGAGGGAGTATGTCTGCTCAGCATGCTCTAAAGGAAAACAGGTCAGAAAGTAGTATAAGACCAAAGAGGTCAGTTCTGAAGCAGTACTTGACATTGTACATATTGATTTGTGTGGGTCGATGAGAACAAAAGGGTTGAATGGTGAGAGGTACTTCATCTTGTTTGTTAATGATTATTCCAGAAGGACCTGCATCATGCACCTCAAACATAAGTCAGAAGTTTTGAAATGCTTTAAGAGATATAGAAGATTGGCTAAAAATGAGAGTGGAAAGAAGATCAAAGTATTAAGGTCAGATCAAGGCATTGAATTCACAAATGGAGCTTTTGAAGATTACCTTGAGAAGCATGGAATTCACCATTAGATGGCAACAGCAAGAACACCTCAACAGAATAGGGTGGTAGAGAGGAAAAATAGAGCTGTGGTTGAAATGGCAAGAACTTTACTGCTGGAATCCAAGTTTCACACAAGATTTTGGACAGAAGCAATATTTACAGTCGTGCACCTATTAAACAAAGTTTTACTAAGGCCCAATACTGATAAGACTCCATATGAGTTATGGAGTGGGAAGAAGACAACAACCAAGTATCTTAGAATCTTTGGCAACCCATGTTTTGTGAAGAACAAGGAGCAAAACTTGGGAAAATTCCATGCTAGGTCAGATGAAGGCATCTTTGTGGGATACTCAGCAAAGACAAAAGGTTAGAGAGTTTTTCTGCATAAACTGGGAAAAGTGGTCACTTCCAGTAATGTGAGAATAGATGAAAATTGGAAAACAATGCATAATGGAGAAGCTGAGGACAGTGAAGAAGATGACTTCAAGATAGATGAAGAATCTGACTAACATGAATAAGAGGGAAAAGAAGTAAGTTCAGACTCAGAGAAGAGTGAATCTGAAGATGAAGAAGGAGATTCTCTTGCAACTAAGACTGTGCAAGAGAGAAAGACAAAGAAGACATGGACCAGTGCTTATCAAGAAAATTAGATAATAGGTGACCCATTAGTAAGAGTTACAACAAGAAGAAGAATGGTGGGAGCTACTGCTTTACTCTCACAAGTTGAACCTAATTTTGTTGAAGAGGTTGCACAAGACAAAGCCTAGGTTAAAGCTATCAATGAGGAGTTGGATCAAATCGAGAAGAATGAAACATGGGAGCTGGTCCCAAGACCCACTAATAAGAATGTCATAGGAACAAAATGGGTGTTTAAAAATAAACATAATGAAGATGGCAAGGTGGTGAGGAATAAGGCTAGGCTGGTTTGCAAAGGCTACACTCAGATAGAAGGGGTAGATATTGATGAAACTTTTGCACCAGTAGCAAGGTTGGAAACTATCAGAATATTGAAGAACCCGATGAAGTACAAATCAATGAGGATGAGACATACGTATGCAAGCTGAAGAAAGCCTTGTATGACCTTAAAGAAGCCCCAAGAGCATGGTACAGCAGGTTGGATGCGTATTTAAGAAGGTTGAACTTCAGAAGAGGAACAGTTGATAATAACCTATAAGTGTTCAACTCAGATAAAGACCAACTGATAACCATAGTATATGTAGATGACATCATCTTTGGAGGGGATCACTCTGAGCTATGCTAAGAATTTGCACAGAAGATGAGTGAGGAATTTGAGATGTCATTGATTGGAGAAATGACTTACTTTCTTGGATTACATATAAAACAGTGTGAAGAAGGTATTTTTATTTCTCAGACAAAATATGCCAAAGAGATGCTAAAAACGTTTGGCATAGAGGATAGCAGACTTGTTAGTACCCCTATGCCAGTAGGCTACAAGTTAACAAAAGATCAGGAAGGAAGGAGTACAAGCCCTACAGAATACAGGAAGATGATAGAGAGCCTTTTGTACCTTACAGCAGTAAGGCCTGATCTCATGCAAGCTGTGTGTATCGCCAGTAGATTCCGAGCTAATCCTAAGGAATCTTATGTGTTGGTAGTGAAAAGAATCCTAAGATACCTCAAGGGGACATTGGAAATGGGCTTGTGGTATCCTGCCATGGATTCTGTAAAACTACGAGCATACACTGATGCAGACTGGGCAAGAAGTACAAATGACAGAAAATCAACCAGTGGCTGTAGTTTCTACTTGGGTTCAAAGTGTGTTGCATGGCTAAGTAGAAAGCAAAATAGTGTTGCTTTGAGCACAGCGGAGGTTGAGTATATGGCTGCTTGTGCAGCATGTACTCAGGTGATATGGATGCAAAGACAATTGGCCAATTTGAGTGTTGAAGTGAAGTTACCAGTGAGTGTACTTTGTGATAATCAAAGTGCAATTGATCTTAGCAAGAATCCAGTTCAACATTCAAGGAGCAAGTATATTGACATCCAATATCACTTTATCAAGGATCAAGTGGAAGAAGGCACAATTCAGTTGGAGTATGTCGGCACTAAAGATCAAATCTCAGATATTCTAACTAAACCTCTGTCCACAGAGTTGTTTGAAAAGCACAAAATGAGTCTGTCTGTGCAAATGCCTCCTCAAGCCTGAAGTTCAGGTGAATCCTCCATCTCTACTTTGCAGGTTTTTCAAATTTGTAATTGGTTGGAAAAGGGGGAGAGAAGCAACAGTGCAGGGGGAGCTGTTAAGGAAGGGGGAGTGCATATTTAGGTGGAGTTGTAATCCATCTACTTCTGGATTATTACTCTAAGAAGATTATGAAGGACTGCTGCATAATGGTTTTTGTTGTGAGTGTTGCCAACAATTACAAAGGGGGAGATTGTTGTTCCCACAGCCTTGTATGGGATGTAATTGTTGTCAACTAGGGTTAAGTGTGCAAGAAAGTAAAGCCATATGGAAGGTCAAGAAAGTAAATCTGCTGCGTAAGGGCAAGAACATAAATCTGCCACGTAAGCTTTATTAGGGTTTCATGGAAAAGAGTATATAAAGACCTTGGAAGACAAAACAAAAAAGGGGGGCCAACAAAATTGAATAAACAGCAACCCTACAACAACTGGCCAAAAAGAAGAGAAAATAATATACCAAAAGGGAACCCCACTATCAGCAAAAAAAAAAAGGAGAAAAAGAGGAGACGGTCGAAGGGGGGCTGAACAAAGAACAGAGGTCAAGAGGAGACGGCCGGAAAGAGAGCGGAACAGCAAGAGATCAGAAACGACACCACTAGGAGAGCAAACCAAAAACGTCACCACCGGGAGAGCAAACCAGAAATGTCACCACTGGGAGAGCAAACCAGAACGTGTGACCTCCTGCAAGGAAACTAGAAACACGTCCTGCAAGCAAACCAGAAATGCACAACCAGCAAGAGGAGAAATAAGAAACAAACCTCCCGGAAGAGAAGACAGCAGATCTGGTATCTGTGAGACCACCCGGAAGAGAAGACAGCAGACCTGGTATCCGTGAGATCACTCGGAAGAGAAGACAGCAGACCTGGTATCCATGACACCACCAAGAAGAGAAGATAGCAGACTAGAAGCATGAGGCAAGCCGAAAGACGTGAACCAGAAAAACCAGTAGTGTGAGGCAGGCCAAGAGACGTGAAACAACAGACCAGAAGCATGGGTGTACGTCAGGAGACAGCGTGAGACCAGAACATGCAACAGTAAGACCGTGAAATAGGAGACGGATGAGACTGTGAGACGGTGAAAGCAAGAGCTGTGTGAGAGAACCTAGAGAAGGAATTCAGTGAAGCATCGGAAAGAACTCAACGTATTTCCAAATTTCTTCAAGAGAGGTTAGAGAGCGTTGCAGTGAACTTCTAAGCGGCAGTGGAGCAGCCTTTCAATTCAACAGAGGCAAGACAAGCTAGAGACATTCTTTGTATTGTATTTGCTTAGTAATTGCAATAGTGAAAGGAGAAGAAAATTAAGACATCCATTGTAACTGGAATTCTCAAGTATAGTGGATAGTCTCGGTAAAGGAGAGTCCCTACCACCATGGATGTACGTCTCGTTGAGGGAACCACGTAAATCTCGTGTGCCCTTAATTTGCTTTATGTTATGTGTTTTGAATTAAGTTGTGAACGCAGCTAAAGTATCAACCAACCTATAACCTAACGGAGACCTAAACAAGAACATCCAAATTGTCTATTAGGCAAGGTGTTTGAAAGGTGACTTTGGGGACTATTGTGATTAGTAGGTAGCAATAGATCTACCTTAGTTGAATTTGAGAAAGAGTTCGTTTTTAAGAAAGATTGAAGTTGTTTACTTACCTGCAAATTGCGAATTGTGGTGATACTGATTCACCCCCCTCTCAGTATCACAAACCAGTAGATCCTAGGGTGAAGTTAGGAACTTCAACTCTAATAAGGTGGTTCCCCACTCCTATCTAGGGATATATGCTTCACACAACCTTGAAACTTGAGATTGCTATTTATAATATTCATCCACTAAAGTATCTTTTATTCAATAGAGTCCATTACTTGTATTTTTGTTCAATTAACATATTCAAATATTAGATTTTTCACATATTATATTTTTCACACCAATTAAATCAAATGACATTAACAATAAATTTAAAAATGAAAATATTTCACTTTTGCAATTTTTAAAATTTTAAAATATATTAGGGATAAATGAATTGTCAATACTCTGTTGAATTTAAATTTTGCAATTGTCTAAATTGTCTCCTTTGCCTCCACGCAATTTAAAATAATTTATATAATTTTCAGGCAAATTACTTAAGAAAAAACAAGAGCAATAGACTATAATAAGAAGGTTCTACACTCTCATCTAGGGATATATACTGAACACAACATTGAAACTTGGGATTGTTGTTTATAATATTCATCCACTAAAGTGTATTTTATGCAATTGAGTCCATTACTTGAAATTTTGTTCAATTAAGATATTCAAATATTGTATTTTTCTCACCAATCAAATCAAACGACATTAACAACAAATTTAAAAATCAAAATATTGCATTTTTGCAATTTTTAGAATTTTAAAATCTGCTAGGGATAAGTGAATTGTCAATACTCTGTTCAATTTAAATTTTGCAATTTCTAAATTGCCTCCTTTGCCTTAATGCAATTTGAAATGATTTATATAATCTTCAGACAAATTACTTAAGAAAAAGCAAAAGCAATAGACTGTAATAAGAGGATTTTGCACTCCCGTCTAGAGATATATGCTTAACACAATATTGAAACTTGAGTTTGCTATTTATAATATTCATCCACTAAATTGTATTTTATGCAATTGAGTCCATTACTTGTATTTCTATTTAATTAACATATTCAAATATTATATTTTTCACATATTATATTTTCTCAACAATTAAATTAAACAACATTAACAATAAATTTAAAAATCAAAATATTTCAATTTTGCAATTTTTTGAATTTGAAAATCTACTAGGGATAAATGAATTGTCAATACTCTATTGAATTTAAATTCTGCAATTTTTTGAATTGTCTCCTTTGCCCCAAAGTAATTTGAAATTAATTATATAATCTTCAAGCAAATTATTTAAGAAAAAGCAAAAGTAATGGATTGTAATAAAAAGGTTTTGTAAACCCATCTAGGGTTATATCCTTAACACAACATTTAAACTTGGATTGCTATTTATAATATTCATCCATTAAAGTGTATTTTATGCAATTGAGTCCATTACTTGTATTTTTGTTCGATTAAGATATTCAAAAGCAATGGACTATTATGAGAAGGTTCTGCACTCCCATCTAGGGATATATGCTTAACACAACATTAAAACTTGGAATTGCTATTTATGACATTCATCCACTAAAATGTATTTTATGCAATTAAGTCCATTACTTGTATTTTTGTTCAATTAAGATATTCAAAGATTGTATTTTTCTCACCACTCAAATCAAATGACATTAACAATAAATTGAAAAATTAAAAAACTGCATTTTTGCAATTTTAGAATTTTAAAATTTGTTAGGGATAAATGAATTGTTAATACTCTGTTGAATTTAAATTTTGCAATTTTCTGAATTGTCTCCCTTGCCTCAACGCAATTAGAAATGATTTATATAATCACCAGGAAAATTACTTATGAAAAAGCAAAAGCAATTAACTGTAATAACAAAGTTCGGCACTCCCATCTAGGGATATATGTTTAACACAACATTGAAATTTGGGCTTGCTATTTTAAGATATTCATCCACTAAAATGTATTTTATGCAATTAAGTCCACTACTTGTATTTTTGTTCAATTAAGATATTCAAAGATTGTATTTTTCTCAACCAATCAAATCAAACAACATTAACCATAAATTTAAAAATCAAAATATTGCATTTTTGCAATTTTTAGAATTTTAAAATTTACTAGGATAAATGAATTGTCAATACTCTGTTGAATTAAATTTTGCAATTTTCTTAATTGTCTTCTTTGCCTCAATGCCAATTTGAAATGATTTATAAAATTCTTGTCTTCAGACAAATTACTTAAAAAAAAGGAAAAGCAATGGACTCTAATAAGGTGGTTCCCCATCCTATCTAGGGTTTTAGCTTCAGATAACCTTGAAACTTGAGATTGCTATTTATAATATTTCATCCACTAAAGTGTCTTTTATGCAATTGAATCCATTACTTGTATTTTGTTCAATCAACTTATTCAAATATATATTTTTCACATATTATATTTTCTTACCAATTAAATCAAACGACATTATCAATAAATTCAAAAAATCAAATAATTTCAATATTCTTTTGAAGTTTAATTTTGTAATTTTTAGAATTGTGTCCTTTGCCTCAACGCAATTTGAAATGATTTATATAATCTTCAGGAAATTACATTAAGAAAAAACAAAAGCAATGGACTATAATAAGAAGGTTTGCACCCCTATCTAGGGATATATGCTTAAAAAAATATTGAAACTTGGATTGTTATTTATAATATTCATCACTAAAGTGTTTTTATGCAATTGAATCCATTACTTGTTTATTTTCAAATTAACATATTCAAATTATATTTTTCTCACCAATTAAATCAAACGACATTAACAATAAAATCAAAAATCAAAATATTTCATTTTTGCAATTTTTTAGAATTTTAAAATTTGCTAGGGATAAATTAATTGTCAATACTCTGTTAAAGTTAAATTTTGCAAATTTCATAATTGTGTCCTTTGCCTCAACGCAATTTGAAATGATTTATATAATCTTTCAGACAAATTACTTAAGAAAAAGTAAAAGTAATGGACTATTATAAGAAGCTTCTGCACTCCCATATAGAGATATATGCTTAACAAAACATTGAAACTTGGGATTGCTATTACAATATTCATCCACTAAAGTTTTTTTATGCTATTGAGTTCCATTACTTGTAATTCTTGTCAATTAACTTATTCAAATATTGTATTTTTCTCAGCCAATTAAATCAAACGACATTAACAACAAATTTAAAAAATCAAAATATTGCACTTTTTGCAATTTTTAGAATTTTAAAATCTGATAGGATAAATAAATTGTCAATAATATGTTGAATTTAAAATTTTGAAATTTCTTAATTGTCTCTTTGCCTCAATGCAATTTGAAATGATTTATAGAATTCTTGTCTTCAGACAAATTAGTTAAGAAA
>JAIRCJ010000350.1:0-81458 GCA_020883675.1 Bruguiera gymnorhiza
TTTGTTAATGTCGTTTGATTTAATTGGTGAGAAAAATATAATAATGAATATCTTAATTGAATAAAATTACAAGTAATGGACTCAATTGCATAAAATACACTTTAGTGGATGAATATTATAAAATAGCAATCCCAAGTTTCAATGTTGTGTTAAGCATATATTCCTAGATGGGAGTGGCAAGACCTTCTTATTACAGTCCATTGCTTTTGCTTTTTCTTAAGTAATTTGCCTGAAGATTATATAAATCATTTCAAATTGTTTTGAGGCAAAGGAGACAATTCAGAAAATTGCAAATTTAAATTCAACAGAGTATTGACAATTTCATTTATCCCTAGCAGATTTTAAAATTCTAAAAATTGCAAAAATGCAATATTTTGATTTTTAAATTTATTGTTAATGTCGTTTGATTTGATTGGTGAAAAAATACAATATTTGAATATCTTAATTGAACAAAAATACAAGTAATGGACTCAATTGCATAAAATACACTTTAGTGGATGAATATTATAAATAGCAATCCCAAGTTTCAATGTTGTGTTAAGCATATATCCTTAGATGGGAGTGCAGAACCTTTATTACAGTCCATTGCTTTTGCTTTTTCTTAAGTAATTTGCCTGAAGATTATATAAATCATTTCAAATTGCTTGAGGCAAAGGAGACAATTCAGAAAATTGCAAAATTTAAATTCAATAGAGTATTGACAATTCATTTATCCCTAGCAGATTTTAAAATTCTAAAATTGCAAAATTGAAATATTTTGATTTTTAAATTTATTGTTAATGTCGTTTGATTTAATTGGTGAGAAAAAATTAATACGTGAAAAAATATAATATTGAATATGTTAATTGAACAAAAATACAAGTAATGGACTCAATTGCATAAAATACACTTTAGTGGATGAATATTATAAATAGCAACCCAAGTTTCAATGTTTGTTAAGCATATATCCTAGATGGGAGTGCAGAACCTTCTTATTACAGTCCATTGCTTTTGCTTTTTCTTAAGTAATTTGCCTGAAATTATATAAATCATTTCAAATGTGCATTGAGGCAAAAGGAGCAATTCAGAAAATTGCAAAATTTAAATTGCAACAGAGTATTGACAATCCATTTATCCCTATAGAATTTTAAAATTCTAAAATTGCAAAAATTGCAATATTTTGATTTTAAATTTATTTATTAATGTCGTTTGATTTATTGGTGAGAAAATATAATATGTGAAAATATAATATTTGAATATGTCCAATTGAACAAAAATACAAGTATGGACTCAATTGCATAAAAGACACTTTAGTGGAATGAATATTATAAATAGCAATCTCAAGTTTTCAAGGTTGTGTGAAGCATATATCCCTAGATGGGAGTGGGGAACACTTATTAGAGTCCCATTGCTTTTCCTTTTTCCTTAAGTAATTTGTCTGAAACAAGAATTCTATAAATCATTTCAAATTGCATTGAGGCAAAGGAGACAAATTAAGAAAATTGCAAAATTTAAATTCAACAGAATTGAATTGACAATTTATGTTATCCCTACCAACTTTAAAATTCCTAAAAAATTGCAAAAAAGCAATATTTTGGATTTTGTAATTTTGTTGTTAATGTCGTTTTGAATTGATTAGTGAGAAAAATACGATATTTGATATGAATGTTAATTGAACAAAAAACGAAGTAATTGGACTCAATTGCATAAAATTACACCTTTAGTGCGATGAATATTATAAATAGCAATCCTCAATTTTTAATGTTGTGTTAAGCTATATATTCCCTAAATAGGAGTGTAAGAACCTTCTTATTACAGTCCATTCTTTTGCATTTTTCTTAAGTAATTTGCCTGAAGAATTATATAAATCATTTCAAATTGCGTTAAGCAAAAAGGAGACAATTCAGAAAATTGCAAAAGTTAAATTCAACAGAGTATTGACAATTCATTTATCCTAGCAGATTTTAAAATTCTAAAAAATTGCAAAAATGCAATATTTTGATTTTTAAATTTATTGTTAATGGTCGTTTGATTTGATTGGTGAGAAAAATCAATATTTGGAATATCTAATGTGAACAAAAATACAAGTAGATGGACTCATTGCATAAAATACAATTTAGTGGATGATATTATAAATAGCAATCCCAAGTTTCATTGTTGTGTTAAGCATATATCCCTCAGATGGAGTGCAGACGCTTTTATGTTACAGTCCCATTGTTTTTGCTTTTTTCTTAAGTATTTTGCCTTGAAGATTATATCAATAATCATTTCAAATTGCGTTTTAGGCAAAGTGAGAGAATTTAGAGAAATTGCAAAATTAAATTCAACAAGAGTACGATAATTCATTTATCCCTAACAGATTTTGAAAGGATTCGAAAAATTGCCACCATTGAAATGATTTTGATGTTTAATTTAATTGTCAATGTCATTTGATTTAATTGGCGAGAAAATATAATATGGTGAAAAATATAATATTTGAATATGTTAATTGAACTAAAATACAAGTAATGGACGTCAATTGCATAAAATACACTTTAGTGGATGAAATATTATAAATAGCAATCCCAGTTTCAATGTTGTGTAAGCATATATCCTAGATGGGAGTGCAGAACTTCTTATTACAGTCCATTTCTTTTTTGCTTTTTCTTAAAATTTGCTAAAGATTAATATAATCATTTCAAATTGCATTGAGGCAAAGAGACAATTCAGAAAATTGCAAAATTTAAATTCAACAGAGTATTGACAATTCATTTATCCCTAGCAGATTTTAAAATTCTAAAATTGCAAAAATGCAATATTTTGATTTTTAAATTTATTGTTAATGATCGTTTGATTTGATTGGTGAGAAAAACAATACAATATTTGAATAAGTTAATTGACTAAATACAGTAATGGACTCAATTGCATATAAATATCTTTATGATGAATATATAAATTAGCATCCCAAGTTTCAAGTGTGTTAAGCATATATCCCATAGATGGAGTACACGAACCTTCTTATTACAAGTCCTATTGCTTTCGACTTTTTCTTAAGTAATGTTGCCTGAAAATTATATAAATCATTTCAAATTGAGTTAGGCAAAGGAGACAATTAATAAAATTGCAAAATTTAAATTTAACAGAATATTGACAATTATCTTATCCTAGAGTTTAAAATTCTAAAAATTGCAAAAATGAAATATTTTGATTTTAAATTTATTGTTAATGTCGTTTGATTTATTGGTGAGAAAAATATAATATTTGAATATGTTAATTGAACAAAAATACAAGTAATGGACTCATTGCATAAAATACACTTTAGTGATGAATATTATAATAATAAGCATCCTAAGTTTCAATGTTGTGTTAAGCATATATCCTAGATGGGGAGTGTCAACTTCTATTACAGTCATTGTTTGCTTTTTCTTAAGTAATTTGCCTGAAGATTATATAAATCATTTCAAATTACTTTGGGGCAAATGAGACATCAGAAAATTGCAGAATTTAAATTCAACAGATGATTGACAATCATTTATTCCCTTAGCCATATTTTAAAATTCAAAAAATTGAAAAAATGAAATGTTTTGATTTTTCAAATTGTTGTTACTTTGCCTTTTGATTTGATTGGTGGAAAATACATATTTCAATAAGTTAATTGAACAAAATACAAGTAATGAGGACTCCATTAAATAAATACACTTTAGGGGATTAATATATAATAGCAATCCCAAGTTTCATGTGTGTTATGCATATATCCCTAAATATGTAGTGGCAGAACCTTCTTATTAAGTCCCATTGCTTTTTTTTTTCTTAAGTAATTTGGCCTGAAGATTATCTAAATCATTTCAAATTGCATTGAGGCAAAGGAGAGAATTCATAAATTGCAAAATTTAAATTCACAGAATTGACAATTCATTTATCCCTAGCAAATTTTAAATTCTGAAAATTGCAAAAATGCAATATTTTGATTTTAAATTTATTGTTAATGTCGTTGATTTGATTGGTGAGAAAATATAATATTTGAATATGTTAATTGAACAAAAATACAAGTAATGGACTCAATTGCATAAAATACACTTAGTGGATGAATATTATAATAGCAATCCCAAGTTTCAATGTTGTGTTAAGCATATATCCTAGATGAGAGTGCAAAACCTTCTTATTATAGTCCATTGCTTTTGCTTTTTCTTAAGTAATTTGCCTGAAGATTATATAAATCATTTCAAATTGCGTTGAGGCAAAGGAGACAATTCAGAAAATTGCAAAATTTAAATTCAACAGAGTATTGACAATTCATTTATCCTAGCAGATTTTAAAATTCTAAAATTGCAAAATTGCAAATATTTTGATTTTTAAATTTATTGTTAAGTTCGTTTGATTTGATTGGTGAGAAAATACAATATTGATTAATATTGTTAATTGAACAAAAATACAAGTAATGGACTCAATTGCATAAAATACACTTTAGTGGATGAATATTATAAATAGCAATCCAAGTTTCAATGTTGTGTTAAGCATATATCCTAGATGGAGTGCAGAACCTTCTTATTACAGTCCATTGCTTTTGCTTTTTCTTAAGTAATTTGCCTAAAGATTATATAAATCATTTCAATTGCGTTGAGGCAAAGGAGACAATTCAGAAAATTGCAAAATTTAAATTCACCAGAGTATTGACAATTCATTTATCCCTAGCAGATTTTAAAATTCTAAAAATTGCAAAAATGAAATATTTGATTTTTAAATTTATTGTAATGTCGTTTGATTTGATTGGTGAGAAAAATATAATTAAATAATTTTGAATATGTTAATTGAACAAAATACAAGTAATGGACTCAATTGCATAAAATACACTTAGTGGATGAATTTATAAATAGCAATCCTAAGTTTCAATGTTGTGTTAAGCATATATCCCTAAGATGGAGTGCAAAACTTTCTTATTACAGTCATTGCTATTGCTTTTTCTTAAGTAATTTGCCTGAGAATTATATAAATCATTTCAAATTGCGTTGAGGCAAAGGAGACAATTCAGAAAATTGCAAAATTTAAATTCAACATAGTATTGACAATTCATTTATCCCTAGCAGATTTTAAAATTCTAAAAATTGCAAAAATGCAATATTTTGATTTTTAATGTCGTTTGATTTAATGGTGAGAAAAATATAATTGTGAAAAAATATAATATTTGAATATGTTAATTGAACAAAAATACAAGTAATGGACTCAATTGCATAAAATACACTTTAGTGGATGAATATTATAAATAGCAATCCCAAGTTTCAATGTTGTGTTAAGCATATATCCCTAGATGGGAGTGCAGAACCTTCTTATTACAGTCCATTGCTTTTGCTTTTTCTTAAGTAATTTGTCTGAAAACAAGATTATATAAATCATTTCAAATTGCATTGAGGCAAAGGAGACAATTAAGAAAATTGCAAAATTTAAATTCAACAGAGTATTGACAATTCATTTATCCCTAGCAGATTTTAAAATTCTAAAAATTGCAAAAATGCAATATTTTGATTTTTAAATTTATTGTTAATGTCGTTTGATTTGATTTGGTGAGAAAATCAATATTTTGAATATTTAATTGAACAAAATTACAAGTAATGGACTCAATTGCATAAAATACACTTTAGTGGATGAATATTATAAATAGCAATCTCCAAGTTTCAATAGTTGTGTTAAGCATATATCCTAGATGGGAGCTGCAGAACCTTCTTATTACAGTCCATTGCTTTTCTGTTTTTCTTAAGTAATTGCCTGAAGATTATATAAATCATTTCAAATTGCGTTGAGGCAAAGGAGACAATTCAGAAATTGCAAAAATTTAGAATTCAACAGAGTATGACAAATTCATTTTATCCTAGCAGATTTAAAATTCTAAAATTGCAAAAATTGAAATATTTGATTTTTAAATTATGTTAATGTCGTTTGATTTGATTGCTGAGAAAAATAAATATTTGAATATGTAATTGAACAAAATACAAGTAATGGAACTCAATTGCATAAAATACATTTAGTGGATGAATATTATAAATAGCAATCCCAAGTTTCAATGTTGTGAAGCATATATCCCTAGATGGGAGTGCAGAACCTTCTTATTACAGTCCATTGCTTTTGTTTTTCTTAAGTAATTTGCCTGAAAATTATATAAATCATTTCAAATTGCGTTGAGGCAAAGGAGACAATTTAGAAAATTGCAAAATTTAAATTCAACAGAGTATTGACAATTCATTTATCCCTAGCAGATTTTAAAATTCTAAAATTGCAAAATGAAATATTTTGATTTTTAAATTTATTGTTAATGTCGTTTGATTTAATTGGTGAGAAAAATATAATATGTGAAAAATATAATATTTGAATATGTTAATTGAACAAAAATACAAGTAATGGACTCAATTGCATAAAATACACTTTAGTGGATGAATATTATAAATAGCAATCCAAGTTTCAAGTTGTGTGAAGCATATATCCTAGATGGGAGTGCAGAACCATTCTTATTAGAGTCCATTGCTTTTCCTTTTTCTTAAGTAATTTGTCTGAAGACAAGAATTCTATAAATCATTTCAAATTGCATTGAGGCAAAGGAGACAATTAAGAAAATTGCAAAATTTAAATTCAACAGAATATTGACAATTATTTATCCCTAGCAGATTTTAAAATTCTAAAAATTGCAAAAATGCAATATTTTGATTTTTAAATTATTGTTAATGTCGTTTGATTTGATTGGTGAGAAAATACAATATTTGAATATGTTAATTGAACAAAAATACAAGTAATGGACTCAATTGCATAAAATACACTTTAGTGGATGAATATTATAAATAGCAATCCCAAGTTTCAATGTTGTGTTAAGCATATATCCCTAGATGGGAGTGCAGAACCTTCTTATTACAGTCCATTGCTTTGCTTTTTCTTAAGTAATTTGCCTGAAAATTATATAAATCATTTCAAATTGCGTTGAGGCAAAGGAGACAATCAGAAAATTGCAAAATTTAAATTCAACAGAGTATTGACAATTCATTTATCCCTAGCAGATTTTAAAATTCTAAAATTGCAAAATTGAAATATTTTGTTTTAAATTTATTGTTAATGTCGTTTGATTTAATTGGTGAGAAAAATATAATATGTGAAAAATATCATATTTGAATATGTTAATTGAACAAAAATACAAGTAATGGACTCAATTGCATAAAATACACTTTAGTGGATGAATATTATAAATAGCTCCCAAGTTTCAATGTTGTGTTAAGCATATATCCCTAGATGGGAGTGCAGAACCTTCTTATTACAGTCCATTGCTTTTGCTTTTTCTTAAGTAATTTGCCTTAAAAATTATATAAATCATTTCAAATTGCGTTGAGGCAAAGGAGACAATTCAGAAAATTGCAAAATTAAATTCAACAGAGTATTGACAATTCATTTATCCTAGCAGATTTTAAAATTTTAAAAATTGCAAAAATGCAAATATTTTGATTTTTAAATTTATTGTTAATGTCATTTGATTTAATGGTGAGAAAATATAATATGTGAATATAATTTGAATATGTTAATTGAACAAAAATACAAGTAATGGACTCAATTGCATAAAAGACACTTTAGTGGATGAATATTATAAATAGCAATCCCAAGTTTCAAGTTGTGTGAAGCATATATCCCTAGATGGGAGTGGGAGAACCATCTTATTAGAGTCCATTGCTTTTCCTTTTTCTTAAGTAATTTGTCTGAAAAACAAGAATTCTTAAATCATTTCAAATTGCATTGAGGCAAAGGAGACAATTAAGAAAATTGCAAAATTTAAATTCAACAGATATTGACAATTTATTTATTCCTAGCAGATTTTAAAATTCTAAAAATTGCAAAAAATGCAATATTTTGATTTTAAATTTATTGTTAATGTCGTTTGATTTGATTGGTGAAAAAAATACAAATATTTGAATATGTTAATTGAACAAAATACAAGTAATGGACTCAATTGCATAAAATACACTTTAGTGGATGAATATTATAAATAGCAATCTCAAGTTTCAATGTTGTGTTAAGCATATATCCCTAGATGGGAGTGCAGAACCTTCTTATTAAAGTCCATTGCTTTTGCTTTTTCTTAAGTAATTTGCCTGAAAATTATATAAATCATTTCAAATTGCGTTGAGGCAAGGAGACAATTTAGAAAATTGCAAAAATTTAAATTCAACAGAGTATTGACAATTCATTTATCCCTAGCAGATTTTAAAATTCTAAAAATTGCAAAAATTGAATATTTTGATTTTTAAATTTATTGTTAATGTCGTTTGATTTGTTTGGTGAGAAAAATACAATATTTGAATATGTTAATTGAACAAAAATACAAGTAATGGACTCAATTGCATAAAATACACTTTAGTGGATGAATATTATAAATAGCAATCCCAAGTTTCAATGTTGTGTTAAGCATATACCCTAGATGGGAGTGCAGAACCTTCTTATTACAGTCCATTGCTTTTGCTTTTTCTTAAGTAATTTGCCTGAAAGATTATATAAATCATTTTAAATTGCAGTTGGAGGCAAAGGAGACAATTAGAAAAATTGCAAAATTTAAATTCAAGAGTATTGACAATCATTTATCCTAGTAGATTTTAAAATTCAAAAATTGCAAAAGGGAATATTTGATTTTTAAATTATTATTAATGTCGTTTGATTTAATGTGAGAAAAAAATAATATTTGAATATGTTAATTGAACAACAAATACAAGTAATGGACTCAATTGCATAAAATACACTTTAGTGGATGAATATTATAAATAGAATCCCAAGTTCAATGTTGTGTTAAGCATATATCCCTAGATGGGAGTGCAGAACTTCTTAATTACATCATTGCTTTTGCTTTTTTCTTTAAGTAATTTGCCTGAATAATTACATAAATCATTTCAAATTGCTTTGAGCAAGGAGACAATTCAGAAAATTGCAAAATTTAAATTCATAGAGTATGACAATTCATTTATCCCTAGTAGATTTAAAATTTAAAATTGCAAAATTGAAATATTTTGATTTTTAAATTTATTGTTAATGTCGTTTGATTTAATTGGTGAGAAAAATATAATATGTGAAAAATATAATATTTGAATATGTTAATTGAACAAAAATACAAGTAATGGACTCAATTGCATAAAAGACACTTTAGTGGATGAATATTATAAATAGCAATCTCAAGTTTCAAGGTTGTGTGAAGCATATATCCCTAGATGGGAGTGGGGAACCATCTTATTAGAGTCCATTGCTTTTCCTTTTTCTTAAGTAATTTGTCTGAAGACAAGAATTCTATAAATCATTTCAAATTGCATTGAGGCAAAGGAGACAATTAAGAAAATTGCAAAATTTAAATTCAACAGATATTGACAATTTATTTATCCCTAGTAGATTTTAAAATTCTAAAAATTGCAAAAATGCAATATTTTGATTTTTAAATTTGTTGTTAATGTCGTTTGATTTGATTGGTGTGAAAAATACAATATTTGAATAAGTTAATTGAACAAAATACAAGTAATGGACTCAATTGCATAAAATACACTTTAGTGGATGAATATTATAAATAGCAATCCCAAGTTTCAATGTTGTGTTAAGCATATATCCCTAGATGGAGTGCAGAACCTTCTTATTACAGTCCATTGCTTTTGCTTTTTCTTAAGTAATTTGCCTGAAGATTATATAAATCATTTCAAATTGCGTTGAGGCAAAGGAGACAATTCAGAAAATTGCAAAATTTAAATTCAACAGAGTATTGACAATTCATTTATCCTAGTAGATTTTAAAATTCTAAAAATTGCAAAATGCAATATTTTGATTTTTAATTTATTGTTAATGTCGTTTGATTTGATTGTGAGAAAAATACAATATTTGAATATTTAATTGAACAAAAATACAAGTAATGGACTCAATTGCATAAAATACACTTTAGTGGATGAATATTATAAATAGCAATCCAAGTTTCAATGTTGTGTTAAGCAATATCCCTAGATGGAGTGCAGAACCTTCTTATTACAGTCCATTGCTTTTGCTTTTTCTTAAGTAATTTGCCTGAAGATTATATAAATCATTTCAAATTGCATTAAGGCAAAGGAGACAATTCAGAAAATTGCAAAATTTAAATTCAACAGAGTATTGACAATTCATTTATCCCTAGCAGATTTTAAAATTCTAAAAATTGCAAAAATGCAATATTTTGATTTTTAAATTTATTGTTAATGTCGTTTGATTTGATTGTGAGAAAAATACAATATTTGAATATGTTAATTGAACAAAAATACAAGTAATGGACTCAATTGCATAAAATACACTTTAGTGGATGAATATTATAAATAGCAATCCCAAGTTTCAATGTTGTGTTAAGCATATATCCCTAGATGGGAGTGCAGAACCTTCTTATTACAGTCCATTGCTTTTGCTTTTTCTTAAGTAATTTGCCTGAAGATTATATAAATCATTTCAAATTGCATTGAGGCAAAGGAGACAATTCAGAAAATTGCAAAATTTAAATTCAACAGAGTATTGAAAATTCATTTATTCCCTAGCAGATTTTAAAATTTCTAAAAATTGCAAAATGCAATATTTTGATTTTTAAATTTATTGTTAATGTCGTTTGATTTGATTGGCAAGAAAAAATACAATATTTGAATATGTGTAATTGAACAAAATACAAGTAATGGACTCAATTGCATAAAATACACTTTAGTGGATGAATATTATAAATAGCAATCCCAAGTTTCAATGTTGTGTTAAGCATATATCCTAGATGGGAGTGCAGAACCTTCTTATTACAATCCATTGCTTTTGCTTTTCTATAGTAATTTTGCCTGAAGATTATATAAATCATTTCAAATTGCGTTGAGGCAAAGGAGACAATTCAAAAATTGCAAAATTTAACTTCAACAGAGTATTGACAATTCATTTATCCTAGCAGATTTTAAAATTCTAAAAATTGCAAAATTGAAATATTTTGATTTTTAAATTTATTGTTAATGTCGTTTGATTTGATTGGCTGAGAAAAATACAATATTTGAATATGTTAATTGAACAAAAATACAAGTAATGGACTCAATTGCATAAAATACACTTTAGTGGATGAATATTATAAATAGCAATCCCAAGTTTCAATGTTGTGTTAAGCATATATCCTTAGATGGAGTGCAGAACCTTCTTATTACAAGTCATTGCTTTTGCTTTTTCCTTAAGTAATTTGCCTGAAGATTATATAAATCATTTCAAATTGCGTTGAGGCAAAGGAGACAATTCAGAAAATTGCAAATTTAAATTCAACAGAGTATTGACAATTCATTTATCCCTAGTAGATTTTAAAATTCTAAAAATTGCAAAAATGCAATATTTTGATTTTAAATTTATTGTTAATGTCGTTTGATTTGATTGGTGAGAAAAATACAATATTTGAATATGTTAATTGAACAAAAATACAAGTAATGGACTCAATTGCATAAAATACACTTTAGTGATGAATATTATAAATAGCAATCCCAAGTTTCAATGTTGTGTTAAGCATATATCCTAGATGGGAGTGCAGAACCTTCTTATTACAGTCCATTGCTTTTACTTTTTCTTAAGTAATTTGCCTGAAAGATTATATAAATCATTTTCAAATTGCGTTGAGGCAAAGAGACAATTCAGAAAATTGTAAAATTTAAATTCAACAGAGTATTGACAATTCATTTATCCCTAGCAGATTTTAAAATTCTAAAATTGCAAAAATACATATTGATTTTTAAATTTATTGTTAATGTCGTTTGATTTGATTGGTGAGAAAAATACAATATTTGAATATGTTAATTGAACAAAAATACAAGTAATGGACTCAATTGCATAAAATACACTTTAGTGGATGAATATTATAAATAGCAATCCCAAGTTTCATGTTGTGTTAAGCATATATCCCTAGATGGGAGTGCAGAACCTTCTTATTACAGTCCATTGCTTTTGCTTTTTCTTAAGTAATTTGCCTGAAGATTATATAAATCATTTCAAATTGCGTTGAGGCAAAGGAGACAATTCAGAAAATTGCAAAATTTAAATTCAACAGAGTATTGACAATTCATTTATCCCTAGCAGATTTTAAAATTCTAAAAATTGCAAAAATGCAATATTTTGATTTTTAAATTTATTGTTAATGTCGTTTGATTTGATTGGTGAGAAAAATACAATATTTGAATATGTTAATTGAACAAAAATACAAGTAATGGACTCAATTGCATAAAATACACTTTAGTGGATGAATATTATAAATAGCAATCCCAAGTTTCAATGTTGTGTTAAGCATATATCCCTAGATGGAGTGCAGAACCTTCTTATTACAGTCCATTGCTTTTGCTTTTTCTAAGTAATTTGCCTGAAGATTATATAAATCATTTCAAATTGCGTTGAGGCAAAGGAGACAATTCAGAAAATTGCAAAATTTAAATTCAACAGAGTATTGACAATTCATTTATCCCTAGCAGATTTTAAAATTCTAAAAATTGCAAAAATGCAATATTTTGATTTTTAAATTTATTGTTAATGTCGTTTGATTTGATTGGTGAGAAAAATATAATATTTGAATATGTTAATTGAACAAAAATACAAGTAATGGACTCAATTGCATAAAATACACTTTAGTGGATGAATATTATAAATAGCAATCCCAAGTTTCAATGTTGTGTTAAGCATATATCCCTAGATGGGAGTGCAGAACCTTCTTATTACAGTCCATTGCTTTTGCTTTTTCTTAAGTAATTTGCCTGAAGATTATATAAATCATTTCAAATTGCGTTGAGGCAAAGGAGACAATTAGAAAATTGCAAAATTTAAATTCAACAGAATTTGACAATTCATTTATCCCTAGTAGATTTTAAATTCTAAAAATTGCAAAAATGCAATATTTTGATTTTTAAATTTATGTTAATGTCGTTTGATTTGATTGGTGAGAAAAATACAATATTTGAATAATGTTAATTGAACAAAAATACAAGTAATGGACTCAATTGCATAAAATACACTTTAGTGGATGAATATTATAAATAGCAATCCAAGTTTCAATGTTGTGTTAAGCATATATCTAGATGGGAGTGCAGAACCTTCTTATTACAATCCATTGCTTTTGCTTTTTCTTAAGTAATTTGCCAGAAGATTATATAAATCATTTCAAATTGCGTTGAGGCAAAGGAGACAATTCAGAAAATTGCAAAATTTAAATTCAACAGAGTATTGACAATTCATTTATCCTAGCAGATTTTAAAATTCTAAAAATTGCAAAAATGTGAAATATTTTGATTTTTAAATTTATTGTTAATGTCGTTTGATTTAATTGGTGAAAAAATAAAATGTGAAAAATATAATATTTGAATATGTTAATTGAACAAAAATACAAGTAATGGACTCAATTGCATAAAATACACTTTAGTGGATGAATATTATAAATAGCAATCCCAAGTTTCAATGTTGTGTTAAGCATATATCCCTAGATGAGTGGTGCAGAACCTTCTTATTACAGTCCATTGCTTTTGCTTTTTCTTAGTAATTTGCCTGAAGATTATATAAATCATTTCAAATTGCGTTGAGGCAAAGGAGACAATTTAGAAAATTCCAAAATTTAAATTCAACAGAGTATTGACAATTCATTTATCCCTAGCAGATTTTAAAATTCTAAAAATTGCAAAAATGCAATATTTTGATTTTTAAATTTGTTGTTAATGTCGTTTGATTTGATTGGTGAGAAAAATACAATATTTGAATATGTTAATTGAACAAAAATACAAGTAATGGACTCAATTGCATAAAATACACTTTAGTGGATGAATATTATAAATAGCAATCCCAAGTTTCAATGTTGTGTTAAGCATATATCCGAGATGGAGTGCAGAACCTTCTTATTACAGTCCATTGCTTTTGCTTTTCTTAAGTAATTTGCCTGAAGATTATATAAATCATTTCAAATTGCGTTGAGGCAAGAGAGACAATTCAGAAAATGCAAAATTTAAATTCAACAGAGTATTGACAATTCATTTATCCCTAGCAGATTTTAAAATTCTAAAAATTGCAAAAATGCAATATTTTGATTTTTAAATTTGTTGTTAATGTCGTTTGATTTGATTGGTGAGAAAAATACAATATTTGAATAAGTTAATTGAACAAAAATACAAGTAATGGACTCAATTGCATAAAATACACTTTAGTGGATGAATATTATAAATAGCAATCCCAAGTTTCAATGTTGTGTTAAGCATATATCCCTAGATGGGAGTGCAGAACCTTCTTATTACAGTCCATTGCTTTTGCTTTTTCTTAAGTAATTTGCCTGAAGATTATATAAATCATTTCAAATTGCATTGAGGCAAAGGAGACAATTCAAAAAATTGCAAAATTTAAATTCAACAGAGTATTGACAATTCATTTATCCTAGCAGATTTTAAAATTCTAAAAATTGCAAAATTGAAATATTTTGATTTTTAAATTTATTGTTAATGTCGTTTGATTTGATTGGTGAGAAAAATATAATATTTGAATATGTTAATTGAACAAAAATACAAGTAATGGACTCAATTGCATAAAATACACTTTAGTGATGAATATTATAAATAGCAATTCCAAGTTTCAATGTTGTGTTAAGCATATGCCCCTAGAGGAGTGCAGAACCTTCTTATTACAGTCCATTGCTTTTCCTTTTTTAAGTAATTTGCCTGAAGATTATATAAATCATTTCAAATTGCATTGAGGCAAAGGAGACAATTAGAAAATTGCAAAATTTAAATTCAACAGAGTATTGACAATTCATTTATCCCTAGCAGATTTTAAAATTCTAAAAATTGCAAAAATGCAATATTTTTGATTTTTAAATTTGTTGTTAATGTCATTTGATTTTGATTGAAAAATACAATATTTGAATATGTTAATTGAACAAAAATACAAGTAATGGACTCAATTGCATAAAATACACTTTAGTGGATGAATATTATAAATAGCAATCCCAAGTTTCAATGTTGTGTTAAGCATATATCCCTAGATAAGAAGTGCAGAACCTTCTATTATAGTCCATTGCTTTTCTTTTTCTTAAGTAATTTGCCTGAAGATTATATAAATCATTTCAAATTGGCGTTGAGGCAAAGAGACAATTCAGAAATTGTAAATTTAAATTCAATAGAGTATTGACAATTCATTTATCCCTAAAGATTTTAAATTCTAAAAATTGCAAAAATGCAATATTTTGATTTTAAATTTATTGTTAAATGTCGTTGATTTGATTGGTGCGAAAATACAATATTGAATAGTTAATTGAACAAAAATACAAGTAATGGACTCAATTGCATAAAATACACTTAGTGATGAATATTAGAAATAGCAATCTCAAAGTTTCAATGTTGTGTAAGCATATATCCCTAGATGGGAGTGCAGAACCTCTTATTAAATCCATTGCTTTTGCTTTTTCTTAAGTAATTGCCTCAAGATTATATAAATCATTTCAAATTGCGTTGAGGCAAAGGAGACAATTAGAAAATTCCAAAATTTAAATTCAACAGAGTATTGACAATTCATTTATCCCTAGCAGATTTTAAAATTCTAAAAATTGCAAAAATGCAATATTTTGATTTTTAAATTTGTTGTTAATGTCGTTTGATTTGATTGGTGAGAAAAATAAATATTTGAATATGTTAATTGAACAAAAATACAAGTAATGGACTCAATTGCATAAAATACACTTTAGTGGATGAATATTATAAATAACAATCCCAAGTTTCAATGTTGTGTTAAGCATATATCCTAGATGGGAGTGCAGAACCTTCTTATTACAGTCCATTGCTTTTGCTTTTTCTTAAGTAATTTTCCTGAAGATTATATAAATCATTTCAAATTGATTGAGGCAAAGGAGACAATTCAGAAAATTGCAAAATTTAAATTCAACAGAGTATTGACAATTCATTTATCCTGCAGATTTTAAAATTCTAAAAATTGCAAAATTGAAATATTTTGATTTTTAAATTTATTGTTAATGTCATTTGATTTGATTGGTGAGAAAAAATATAATATTTGAATATGTTAATTGAACAAAAATACAAGTAATGGACTCAATTGCATAAAATACACTTTAGTGGATGAATATTATAAATAGCAATCCAAGTTTCAATGTTGTGTTAAGCATATATCCCTAGATGGGAGTGCAGAACCTTCTTATTACAGTCCATTGCTTTTGCTTTTCTTAAGTAATTTGCCTGAAGATTATATAAATCATTTCAAATTGCATTGAGGCAAAGGAGACAATTTAGAAAATTCAAAATTTAAATTCAACAGAGTATTGACAATTCATTTATCCCTAGCAGATTTTAAAATTCTAAAAATTGCAAAAATGCAATATTTTGATTTTTAAATTTGTTGTTAATGTCGTTTGATTTGATTGGTGAGAAAATACAATATTTGAATATGTTAATTGAACAAAAATACAAGTAATGGACTCAATTGCATAAAATACACTTTAGTGGATGAATATTATAAATAGCAATCCAAGTTTCAATGTTGTGTTAAGCATATATCCCTAGATGGGAGTGCAGAAACTTCTTATTACAGTCCATTGCTTTTGCTTTTTCTTAAGTAATTTGCCAGAAGATTATATAAATCATTTCAAATTGGATTGAGGCAAAGGAGACAATTCAGAAAATTGCAAAATTTAAATTCAACAGAGTATTGACAATTCATTTATCCCTAGCAGATTTTAAAATTCTAAAAATTGCAAAATTGAAATATTTTGATTTTTAAATTATTGTTAATGTCGTTTGATTTAATTGGTGAGAAAAATATAAAATGTGAAAAATATAATATTTGAATATGTTAATTGAACAAAAATACAAGTAATGGACTCAATTGCATAAAATACACTTTAGGGATGAATATTATAAATAGCAATCCCAAGTTTCAATGTTGTGTTAAGCATATATCCCTAGATGGGAGTGCAGAACCTTCTTATTACAGTCCATTGCTTTTGCTTTTTTCTAAGTAATTTGCCTAGAAGATTATATAATCATTTCAAATTGGATTGAGGCAAAGGAACATTCAGAAAATTGCAAACTTTAAATTCAAGAGAAGTATTGACAATTCATTTATCCTAGTAGATTTAAATTCTAAAAATTGCCAAATTGAAATATTTGATTTTATAATTTATTGTTAATGTCATTTTGATTTAATTGGTGAGAAAAATATAAAATGTGAAAAATATAATAGTTTGAATATGTTAATTGAACAAAATACAAGTAATGACTCATTGCATAAAATACACTTTAGTGTGAATGAATATTAGAAATAGCAATCCTCAAGTTTCTATGTTGTGTTAAGGCATATATCCCTAGATGGAGTGCAAAACCTTCTATTACATCCATTGCTTTTGCTTTTCTTATGTAATTGCTGAAGATTATATAAATCATTTCAAATTGCATTCAGGCAAAGGAGACAATTCAGAAAATTCTAAAATTTAAATTCAACAGAGTATTGACAATTCATTTATCCCTAGTAGATTTTAAAATTCTAAAAATTGCAAAAATGCAATATTTTGATTTTTAAATTTGTTGTTAATGTCGTTTGATTTGATTGTGAGAAAAATACAATATTTGAATAGTTAATTGAACAAAAATACAAGTAATGGACTCAATTGCATAAAATACACTTTAGTGGATGAATATTATAAATAGCAATCCCAAGTTTCAATGTTGTGTTAAGCATATATCCCTAGATGGAGTGCAGAACCTTCTTATTACAGTCCATTGCTTTTGCTTTTTCTTAAGTAATTTGCCTGAAGATTATATAAATCATTTCAAATTGCATTGAGGCAAAGGAGACAATTCAAAAAATTGCAAAATTTAAATTCAACAGAGTATTGACAATTCATTTATCCCTAGCAGATTTTAAAATTCTAAAAATTGCAAAATTGAAATATTTTGATTTTTAAATTTATTGTTAATGTCGTTTGATTTATTGGTGAGAAAAATATAAAATGTGAAAAATATAATATTTGAATATGTTAATTCAACAAAAATACAAGTAATGGACTCAATTGCATAAAATACACTTTAGTGGATGAATATTAGAAATAGCAATCTCAAGTTTCTATGTTGTGTTAAGCATATCTCCCTAGATGGGAGTGCAGAAACCTTCTTATTACATTCCATTGCTTTTGCTTTTTCTTATGTAATTTTCCTGAAGATTATATAAATCATTTCAAATTGCATTCAGGCAAAGGAGACAATTCAGAAAATTCCAAAATTTAAATTGAATAGAGTATTGACAATTCATTTATCCCTAACTGATTTTAAAATTCTAAAAATTGCAAAAATGCAATATTTTGATTTTTAAATTTGTTGTTAATGTCCTTTGATTTGATTCTTGAGAAAAATACAATATTTGAATATGTTAATTGAACAAAAATACAAGTAATGGACTCAATTGCATAAAATAGACTTTAGTCGATGAATATTATAAATAGCAAACCCAAGTTTCAATGTTGTGTTAAGCATATATCCCTAGATGGGAGTGCAGAACCTTCTTATTACAATCCATTGCTTTTGTATTTTCTTAAGTAATTTGCCAGAAGATTATATAAATCATTTCAAATTGGATTGAGGCAAAGGAGACAATTCAAAAAATTGCAAAACTTTTATTCAAGAGAGTATTGACAATTCATTTATCCCTAGCAGATTTTAAAATTCTAAAAATTGGAAAATTGAAATATTTTGATTTTTAAATTTATTATTAATGTCGTTTGATTTAATTGGTGAGAAAAATATAAAATGTGAAAAATATAATATTTGAATATGTTAATTGATCAAAAATACAAGTAATGGACTCAATTGCATAAAATAAACTTTAGTGGATGAAGATTAGAAATAGTAGTCCCAAGTTTCAATGTTGTGTTAAGCATATATCCCTAGATGGGACTGTAGAACCTTCTGATTACATTCCATTACTTTTGCTTTTTCTTATGTAATTTGCCAGAAGATTATATAAATCATTTCAAATTGCGTTTAGGCAAAGGAGACAATTCAGAAAATTCTGACATTTAAATTCAACAGAGTATTGACAATTCGTTTATCCCTAGCAGATTTTAAAATTCTAAAAATTGCAAAAATGTTATTTTTTGATTTTTAAATTTATTGTTAATGTCGTTTGATTTGATTGGTGAGAAAAATATAATATTTGAATATGTTAATTGATCAAAAATACAAGTAATGGCCTCTATTGCATAAAATACACATTAGAGGAAGAATATCATAAATAGCAATCCCAAGTTTCAATGTTGTGTTAAGCATATATCCGTAGATGGGAGTGCAGAACCTTCTTATTACAGTCCATTGCTTTTGCTTTTTCTTAAGTAAATTGGCCTAAAGATTATATACATCATTTCAAATTGGATTGAGGCAAAGGAGTCAATTCAGAAAATTGGAAAATTTAAATTCAACAGCATATGGGACAATTCATTTATCCCTTACAGATTTTAAAATTCTAAAAATTGCAAAATTGTAATATTTTGATTTTTAAATTTATTGTTAATGTCATTTGATTTGATTGGTGAGAAAAATATAATATTTGAATATGTTAATTGAAAAAAAATACAAGTAATAGACTCAATTGCATAAAATACACTTTAGAGGAAGAATATTATAAATAGCAATCCCAAGTTTCAATGTTGTGTTAAGCATATATCCCTAGATAAGAGTGCAGAACCTTCTAATTAGTGTCCATTGCTTTTGCTTTTTCTTAAGTAACTTGCCTGAAAATTATATAAATCGATTCAAATTGCGTTGAGGCAAAGGAGACAATTCAGAAAATTGCAAAATTTAAATTCAACAGAGTATTGACAATTCATTTATCCCTACTAGATTTTAAAATTCGAAAAATTGCAAAATTGAAATATTTTGATTTTTAAATTTATTGTTAATGTCGTTTGATTTAATTGGTGAGAAAAATATAATATGTGAAAAATAATATTTGAATATGTTAATTGAACAAAAATACAAGTAATGGACTCAATTGCATAAAATACACTTTAGTGGATGAATGTTAGAAGTAGCAAACCCAAGTTTTAATATTATGTTAAGCATATATCCCTAGATGGGAGTGTAGAACCTTCTTATTAGAGTCCATTGCTTTTGCTTTTTCTTAAGTAATTTGCCTGAAAATTATATAAATCAATTCAAATTGTGTTGAGGTAAAGGAGACAATTCAAAAAATTGCAAAATTTAAATTCAACAAAGTATTAACAATTCACTTTTCTGTAACAGATTTTAAAATTCTAAATATTGCAAAATTGAAATATTTTGATTTTTAAATTTATCGCTAATGTCGTTTGATTTAATTGGTGAGAAAAATATACTATGTGAAAAATATAATATTTGAATATGCTAATTGAACAAAAATATAAGTAATGAACTCAATTGCATAAAAGTCACTTTAGTGGATGAATATTATAAATAGCAATCTCAAGTTTCAAGGTTGTGTGAAGCATATATACCTAGATGGGAGTGGGGAACTATGTTATTAGGATCCATTGCTTTTCCTTTTTCTTAAGTAATTTGTCTGAAGACAAGAATTCTATAAATCATTTCAAATTGCATTGAGGTAAAAGAGACAATTAAGAAAATTGAAAAATTTAAATTCAATAGATTATTTACAATTTAGTTGTCCTTAGCAAACTTTAAAATTCTAAAAATTGCAAAAATGTAGTATTTTGATTTTTAAATTTGTTGTTAATGTCATTTGATTTTATTGGTGAGAAAAATACAATATTTGAATAATTTAATTGAACAAAAATACAAGTAATGGACTCAATTGCATAAAATGAACTTTAGTGGATGAATATTATAAATTGTAATCCCAAGTTTCAGTGTTCTGTTAAACATATATCCCTAGATGGGAGTGCAGAACCTTTTTATTACAGTTTATTGCTTTTGCTTTTTCTTAAGTAATTTGCCTGAAGATTATATAAATCATTTCAAATTGCGTTGAGGCAAAGGAGACAATTCAAAAAATTGCAAAATTTAAATTCAACAAAGTATTGACAATTCACTTATCTGTAATAGATTTTAAAATTCTAAATGTCAAATTGAAATATTTTGATTTTTAAATTTATCGCTAATGTCGTTTGATTTAATTGGTGAGAAAAATATACTATGTGAAAAATATAATATTGGAATATGCTAATTGAACAAAAATATAAGTAATGAACTCAATTACATGAAAGACACTTTAGTGGATGAATATTATAAATAACAATCTTAAGTAATGGACTCAATTACATACACCCACGCTTCTGGTCTGCCGTTTCACATCTTTTGGCCTGCCTCACACTTCTGGTTTTTCTAGTTCACGTCTTTCAGCCTGCCTCACGCTTCTGGTCTACTGTCTTCTCTTCTAGGTGGTCTCACGGATACCAAGTCTGCTGTCTTCTCTTCCGGGTGGTCTGTTTCTTATTTCTCCTCTTGCTGGTTGTGCGTTTCTGGTTTGCTTGCAGGACGTGTTTCTGGTTTGCTTGCAGGACGTGTTTCTGGTTTCCTTGTAGGAGGTCGCACGTTTTGGTTTGCTCTCCCGGTGGTGACATTTCTGGTTTGCTTTCCCGGTGGTGTCGTTTCTAATCTCTTCCCGGTGGTTTGCTCTCTCGGCCGTCTCCTCTCGACCTCTGTTCTTCGTTCAGCCCCCCTTCAACCGTCTCCTCTTTTTCTCCTTTTTTTTTTTTGGCCGACGGTGGGGCTTCCTTTTGGTATATTATTTTCTCTTCTTTTTGGCCGGTTGTTGTAGGGTTGCCATTTATTCAATTTTATTGGCCCCCCTTTTTTGTTTTGTCTTCCAAGGCCTTTATATACTCTCTTCCATGAAACCCTAATAGGGCTCACATGGTGGATTTACGTTTTTTCCCTTACACGGCAGATTTACTTTCTTGCCCTTCCATGTGGCTTTACTTTCTTGCACACTAAACCCTAGTTGACAACAATTACCACCCAAACAAGGCTGTGGGAACAATAACAAGAATTCTATAAATCATTTCAAATTACATTGAGGCAAAGGAGACAATTAAGAAAATTGCAAAATTATAATTCTGTAGATTATTGGCAATTTATTTATCCCTAGCAGATTTTAATATTATAAAAATTACAAAAATGCAATATTTTGATTCTTAAATTTGTTATTAATGTCGTTAGATTTGATTGGTCAGAAAAATGCAATATGTTAATAAGTTAATTGAAGAAAAACACAAGTAATAGACTCAATTGCATAAAATACACATTAGTGAATGAATATTATAAATAGCAATCGCAAGTTTCAATGTTTTGTTAAGCATATATCCCAAGATAGGAGTGTAGAACCTTCTTATTACAGTCCATTACTTTAGCTCTTTCTTAAGTAATTTTCCTGAAGGTTATATAAATCATTTCAAATTGCGTTGAGGCAAAGGAGACAATTCAGAATATTGCAAAATTTAAATTCAATAGATTGTTTACAATTTATTTGTCCCTAATAGATTTTAAAATTCTAAAAATTGCAAAAATGCAATATTTTGAATTTTAAATTTGTTGTTAATGTTGTTTGATTTGATTGGTGAGAAAAATACAATATTTGAATAAGTTAATTGAACAAAAATACAAGTAATGGACTCAATTGCATAAAATACACTTTAGTGGATGAATATTATAAATAGCAATCTCATATTTCAACGTTGTGTTAAGCATATATCCCAAGATGGGAGTGCAGAACCTTTTTATTACAGTCCGTTGCTTTTGCTTTTTCTTAAGTAATTTGCCTGAAGATTATATAAATCATTTCAAATTACATTGAGGGAAAGGAGACAATTTAGAAAATTGCAAAATTTAAATTCAACAGAGTATCGACAATTCATTCATTCCTAGCAGATTTTAAAATTCTAAAAATTGCAAAAATGCAATATTTTGATTTTTAAATTTATTGCTAATGTCGTTTGATTTGATTGGTGAGAAAAATAGAATATTTGAATTGGTTAATTGAATAAAAATACAAGTAATGGACTCAATTCAATAAATGACACTTTAGTGGATGAATATTATAAATAGCAATCTCTAATTTCAAAGTTATGTGTAGCATATATCGCTAGATGGGAGTGGGAAACCATTTTATTTGAGTCCATTGCTTTTCCTTTTTCTTAAATAATTTTTCTGAAGACAATTAAGAAAATTGCAAAATTATAATTTTGCAGATTAGTGACAATTTATTTATCCCTAGTAGATTTTAAAATTCTAAAAATTGCAAAAATGCAATATTTTGATTTTTAAATTTGTTGTTAACGTTGTTAGAATTGATTAGTGAGAAAAATAGAATATTTGAATTTGTTAATTGAACAAAAATACAAGTAATGGACTCAATTGCATAAAATACACATTAGTGGATGAATATTATAAATAGCAATCTCAAGTTTCAACGTTGTGTTAAGCATATATCCCAAGATGGGAGTGCAGAACCTTCTTATTACAGTCCATTACTTTAGCTTTTTCTTAAGTAATTTGCCTGAAAGTTATATTAATCATTTCAAATTGCGTTGAGGCAAAGGGGACAATTCAGAATATTGCAAAATTTAAATTCAATAGATTATTTACAATTTATTTGTCCCTAACAGATTTTAAAATTCTAAAAATTGCAAAAATGCAATATTTTGCATTTTAAATTTGTTGTTAATGTCGTTTGATTTGATTGGTGAGAAAAATAAAATATTTGAATAAGTTAAATGAACAAAAATACAAGTAATGGACTCAATTGCATAAAATACACTTTAGTGGATGAATATTATAAATAGCAATCCCATATTTCAACGTTGTGTTAAGCACATATCCCAAGATGGGAGTGCAGAACCTTTTTATTAGAGTCCGTCGCTTTTGCTTTTTTTTTAAGTAATTTGCCTGAAGATTATATAAATCATTTCAAATTGCATTGAGGCAAAGGAGACAATTTAGAAAATTGCAAAATTTAAATTCAATAGAGTATCGACAATTCATTCATTCCTAGCAGATTTTAAAATTCTAAAAATTACAAAAATGCAATATTTTGATTTTTAAATTTATTGCTAATGTCGTTTGATTTGATTGGCGAGAAAAATAGAATATTTAAATTTGTTAATTGAATAAAAATACAAGTAATGGACTCAATTGCATAAAATAAACATTAGTGGATGGATATTATAAATAGCAATCTCAAGTTTTAACGTTGTGTTAAGCATAAATCCCAAGATGGGAGTGCAGAACCTTCTTATTACAATCTGTTGCTTTTGCTTTTTCTTAAGTAATTTGCTTGAAAATTATATAAATCATTTCAAATTATGTTAAGGCAAAGGAGACAATTCAAAATATTGCAAAATTTAAAATATTTATCCCTAGCAGAATTTAAAATTCTAAAAATTCCAAAATTGAAATATTTTGATCTTTAAATTTATTATTAATGTCGTTTGATTTAATTGGTGAGAAAAATATAATTTGTGAAAAATATAATATTTGAAAATGTCAATTGAATAAAAATACAAGTAATGGACTCAATTCAATAAATGACACTTTAATGGATGAATATTATAAATAGCAATCTCTAATTTCAAAGTTCTGTGTAGCATATATCGCTAGATGGGAGTGGGAAACCATCTTATTTGAGTCCATTGCTGTTCCTTTTTCTTAAATAATTTTTCTGAAGACAATTAAGAAAATTGCAAAATTATAATTTTGCAGATTAGTGACAATTTATTTATCCCTAGTAGATTTTAAAATTCTAAAAATTGCAAAAATGCAATATTTTGATTTTTAAATTTGTTGTTAATGTTGTTAGATTTGATTAGTGAGAAAAATAGAATATTTGAATTTGTTAATTGAACAAAAATACAAGTAATGGACTCAATTGCATAAAATACACTTTAGTGGATGAATATTATAAATAGCAATCTCATATTTCAACATTGTGTTAAGCATATATCCCAAGATGGGAGTGCAGAACCTTTTTATTACAGTCCGTTGCTTTCGCTTTTTCTTAAGTAATTTGCCAGAAGATTATATAAATCATTTCAAATTGCATTGAGGGAAAGGGGACAATTTAGAAAATTGCAAAATTTAAATTCAACAGAGTATCGACAATTCATTCATTCCTAGCAGATTTTAAAATTCTAAAAATTGCAAAAATGCAATATTTTGATTTTTAAATTTATTGCTAATGTCGTTTGATTTGATTGGTGAGAAAAATAGAATATTTGAATTTGTGAATTGAATAAAAATACAAGTAATGGACTCAATTCAATAAATGACACTTTAGTGGATGAATATTATAAATAGCAATCTCTAATTTCAAAGTTGTGTGTAGCATATTTCGCTAGATGGGAGTGGGAAACCATTTTATTTGAGTCCATTGCTTTTCCTTTTTCTTAAATAATTTTTCTGAAGACAATTAAGAAAATTGCAAAATTATAATTTTGCAGATTAGTGACAATTTATTTATCCCTAGTAGATTTTAAAATTCTAAAAATTGCAAAAATGCAATATTTTGATTTTTAAATTTGTTGTTAATGTTGTTAGATTTGATTAGTGAGAAAAATAGAATATTTGAATTTGTTAATTGAACAAAAATACAAGTAATGGACTCAATTGCATAAAATACACATTAGTGGATGAAAATTATAAATAGCAATCTCAAGTTTCAACGTTGTGTTAAGCATATATCCCAAGATGGGAGTGCAGAACCTTCTTATTACAGTCCATTACTTTAGCTTTTTCTTAAATAATTTGCCTGAAAGTTATATTAATCATTTCAAAGTGCGTTGAGGCAAAGGAGACAATTCAGAATATTGCAAAATTTAAATTCAATAGATTATTTACAATTTATTTGTCCCTAACAGATTTTAAAATTCTAAAAATTGCAAAAATGCAATATTTTGAATTTTAAATTTGTTGTTAATGTCGTTTGATTTGATTGGTGAGAAAAATACAATATTTGAATAAGTTAAATGAACAAAAATACAAGTAATGGACTCAATTGCATAAAATACACTTTAGTGGATGAATATTATAAATAGCAATCTCATATTTCAACATTGTGTTAAGCATATATCCCAAGATGGGAGTGTAGAACCTTTTTATTACAGTCCGTTGCTTTTACTTTTTTTTAAGTAATTTGCTTGAAGATTATATAAATCATTTCAAATTGCATTGAGGCAAAGGAGAAAATTTAGAAAATTACAAAATTTAAATTCAACAGAGTATCGGCAATTCATTCATTCCTAGCAGATTTTAAAATTCTAAAAATTGCAAAAATGCAATATTTTGATTTTTAAATTTATTGCTAATGTCGTTTGATTTGATTGGCGAGAAAAATAGAATATTTGAATTTGTTAATTGAATAAAAATACAAGTAATGGACTTAATTGCATAAAATAAACATTAGTGGATGAATATTATAAATAGCAATCTCAAGTTTTAACGTTGTGTTAAGCATAAATCCCAAGATGGGAGTGCAGAACCTTCTTATTACAATCTGTTGCTTTTGCTTTTTCTTAAGTAATTTGCTTTAAAATTATATAAATCATTTCAAAATGCGTTAAGGCAAAGGAGACAATTCAAAATATTGCAAAATTTAAACTCAAGAGAGTATTGACAATTCATTTATCCCTAGCAGAATTTAAAATTCTAAAAATTCCAAAATTGAAATATTTTGATCTTAAAATTTATTATTAATGTCGTTTGATTTAATTGGTGAGAAAAATATAATTTGTGAAAAATATAACATTTGAAAATATTAATTGAATAAAAATACAAGTAATGGACTCAATTCAATAAATGACACTTTAGTGGATGAATATTATAAATAGCAATCTCTAATTTCAAGGTTGTGTGTAGCATATATCGCTAGATGGGAGTGGGAAACCATCTTATTTGAGTCCATTGCTTTTCCTTTTTCTTAAATAATTTTTCTGAAGACAATTAAGAAAATTGCAAAATTATAATTTTGCAGATTAGTGACAATTTATTTATCCCTAGTAGATTTTAAAATTCTAAAAATTTCAAAAATGCAATATTTTGATTTTTAAATTTGTTGTTAATGTTGTTAGATTTGATTAGTGAGAAAAATAGAATATTTCAATTTGTTAATTGAACAAAAATACAACTAATGGACTCAATTGCATAAAATACACATTAGTGGATGAATATTATAAATAGCAATCTCAAGTTTCAACGTTGTGTTAAGCATATATCCCAAGATGGGAGTGCAGAACCTTCTTATTACAGTCCATTACTTTAGCTTTTTCTTAAGTAATTTGCCTGAAAGTTATATTAATCATTTCAAATTGCGTTGAGGCAAAAGAGACAATTCAGAATATTGCAAAATTTAAATTCAATAGATTATTTACAATTTATTTGTCCCTAACAGATTTTAAAATTCTAAAAATTGCAAAAATGCAATATTTTGAATTTTAAATTTGTTGTTAATGTCGTTTGATTTGATTGGTGAGAAAAATACAATATTTGAATAAGTTAAATGAACAAAAATACAAGTAATGAACTCAATTGCATAAAATACACTTTAGTGGATGAATATTATAAATAGCAATCCCATATTTCAACGTTGTGTTAAGCATATATCCCAAGATGGGAGTGCATAACCTTTTTATTACAGTCCGTTGCTTTTGCTTTTTTTTAAGTAATTTGCCTGAAGATTATATAAATCATTTCAAATTGCATTGAGGCAAAGGAGACAATTTAGAAAATTGCAAAATTTAAATTCAATAGAGTATCGACAATTCATTCATTCCTAGCAGATTTTAAAATTCTAAAAATTGCAAAAATGCAATATTTTGAATTTTAAATTTGTTGTTAATGTCGTTTGATTTGATTGGTGAGAAAAATACAATATTTGAATAAGTTAAATGAACAAAAATACAAGTAATGGACTCAATTGCATAAAATACACTTTAGTGGATGAATATTATAAATAGCAATCTCATATTTCAACGTTGTGTTAAGCATATATCCTAAGATGGGAGTGTAGAACCTTTTTATTACAGTCCGTTGCTTTTACTTTTTTTTAAGTAATTTGCTTGAAGATTATATAAATCATTTCAAATTGCATTGAGGCAAAGGAGAAAATTTAGAAAATTACAAAATTTAAATTCAACAGAGTATCGACAATTCATTCATTCCTAGCAGATTTTAAAATTCTAAAAATTGCAAAAATGCAATATTTTGATTTTTAAATTTATTGCTAATGTCGTTTGATTTGATTGGCGAGAAAAATAGAATATTTGAATTTGTTAATTGAATAAAAATACAAGTAATGGACTCAATTGCATAAAATAAACATTAGTGGATGAATATTATAAATAGCAATCTCAAGTTTTAACGTTGTGTTATGCATAAATCCAAAGATGGGAGTGCAGAACCTTCTTATTACAATTTGTTGCTTTTGCTTTTTCTTAAGTAATTTGCTTTAGAATTATATAAATCATTTCAAAATGCGTTAAGGCAAAGGAGACAATTCAAAATATTGCAAAATTTAAACTCAAGAGAGTATTGACAATTCATTTATCCCTAGCAGAATTTAAAATTCTAAAAATTCCAAAATTGAAATATTTTGATCTTTAAATTTATTATTAATGTCGTTTGATTTAATTGGTGAGAAAAATATAATTTGTGAAAAATATAATATTTGAAAGTATTAATTGAATAAAAATACAAGTAATGGACTCAATTCAATAAATGACACTTTAGTGGATGAATATTATAAATAGCAATCTCTAATTTCAAGGTTGTGTGTAGCATATATCGCTAGATGGGAGTAGGAAACCATCTTATTTGAGTCCATTGCTTTTCCTTTTTCTTAAATAATTTTTCTGAAGACAATTAAGAAAATTGGAAAATTATAATTTTGCAGATTAGTGACAATTTATTTATCCCTAGTAGATTTTAAAATTCTAAAAATTTCAAAAATGCAATATTTTGATTTTTAAATTTGTTGTTAATGTTGTTAGATTTGATTAGTGAGAAAAATAGAATATTTGAATTTGTTAATTGAACAAAAATACAAGTAATGGACTCAATTCAATAAATGACACTTTAGTGGATGAATATTATAAATAGCAATCTCAAGTTTCAACGTTGTGTTAAGCATATATCCCAAGATGGGAGTGCAGAACCTTCTTATTACTGTCCATTACTTTAGCTTTTTCTTAAGTAATTTGCCTGAAAGTTATATTAATCATTTCAAATTGCATTGAAGCAAAAGAGACAATTCAGAATATTGCAAAATTTAAATTCAATAGATTATTTACAATTTATTTGTCCCTAACAGATTTTAAAATTCTAAAAATTGCAAAAATGCAATATTTTGAATTTTAAATTTGTTGTTAATGTCGTTTGATTTGATTGGTGAGAAAAATACAATATTTGAATAAGTTAAATGAACAAAAATACAAGTAATGAACTCAATTGCATAAAATACACTTTAGTGGATGAATATTATAAATAGCAATCCCATATTTCAACGTTGTGTTAAGCATATATCCCAAGATGGGAGTGCAGAACCTTTTTATTACAGTCCGTTGCTTTTGCTTTTTTTTAAGTAATTTGCCTGAAGATTATATAAATCATTTCAAATTGCATTGAGGCAAAGGAGACAATTTAGAAAATTGCAAAATTTAAATTCAATAGAGTATCGACAATTCATTCATTCCTAGCAGATTTTAAAATTCTAAAAATTGCAAAAATGCAATATTTTGAATTTTAAATTTGTTGTTAATGTCGTTTGATTTGATTGGTGAGAAAAATACAATATTTGAATAAGTTAAATGAACAAAAATACAAGTAATGGACTCAATTGCATAAAATACACTTTAGTGGATGAATATTATAAATAGCAATCTCATATTTCAACGTTGTGTTAAGCATATATCCCAAGATGGGAGTGTAGAACCTTTTTATTACAGTCCGTTGCTTTTACTTTTTTTTAAGTAATTTGCTTGAAGATTATATAAATCATTTCAAATTGCATTGAGGCAAAGGAGAAAATTTAGAAAATTACAAAATTTAAATTCAACAGAGTATCGACAATTCATTCATTCCTAGCAGATTTTAAAATTCTAAAAATTGCAAAAATGCAATATTTTGATTTTTAAATTTATTGCTAATGTCGTTTGATTTGATTGGCGAGAAAAATAGAATATTTGAATTTGTTAATTGAATAAAAATACAAGTAATGGACTCAATTGCATAAAATAAACATTAGTGGATGAATATTATAAATAGCAATCTCAAGTTTTAACGTTGTGTTAAGCATAAATCCAAAGATGGGAGTGCAGAACCTTCTTATTACAATCTGTTGCTTTTGCTTTTTCTTAAGTAATTTGCTTTAAAATTATATAAATCATTTCAAAATGCGTTAAGGCAAAGGAGACAATTCAAAATATTGCAAAATTTAAACTCAAGAGAGTATTGACAATTCATTTATCCCTAGCAGAATTTAAAATTCTAAAAATTCCAAAATTGAAATATTTTGATCTTAAAATTTATTATTAATGTCGTTTGATTTAATTGGTGAGAAAAATATAATTTGTGAAAAATATAATATTTGAAAATATTAATTGAATAAAAATACAAGTAATGGACTCAATTCAATAAATGACACTTTAGTGGATGAATATTATAAATAGCAATCTCTAATTTCAAGGTTGTGTGTAGCATATATCGCTAGATGGGAGTGGGAAACCATCTTATTTGAGTCCATTGCTTTTCCTTTTTCTTAAATAATTTTTCTGAAGACAATTAAGAAAATTGCAAAATTATAATTTTGCAGATTAGTGACAATTTATTTATCCCTAGTAGATTTTAAAATTCTAAAAATTTCAAAAATGCAATATTTTGATTTTTAAATTTGTTGTTAATGTTGTTAGATTTGATTAGTGAGAAAAATAGAATATTTGAATTTGTTAATTGAACAAAAATACAAGTAATGGACTCAATTGCATAAAATACACATTAGTGGATGAATATTATAAATAGCAATCTCAAGTTTCAACGTTGTGTTAAGCATATATCCCAAGATGGGAGTGCAGAACCTTCTTATTACTGTCCATTACTTTAGCTTTTTCTTAAGTAATTTGCCTGAAGGTTATATAAATCATTTCAAATTGCGTTGAGGCAAAGGGGACAATTCAGAATATTGCAAAAATGCAATATTTTGAATTTTAAATTTGTTGTTAATGTCGTTTGATTTGATTGGTGAGAAAAATACAATATTTGAATAAGTTAAATGAACAAAAATACAAGTAATGGACTCAATTGCAGAAAATACACTTTAGTGGATGAATATTATAAATAGCAATCTCATATTTCAACGTTGTGTTAAGCATAAATCCCAAGATGGGAGTGCAGAACCTTCTTATTACAATCTGTTGCTTTTGCTTTTTCTTAAGTAATTTGCTTGAAAATTATATAAATCATTTCAAATTGTGTTAAGGCAAAGGAGACAATTCAAAATATTGCAAAATTTAAACTCAACAGAGTATTGACAATTCATTTATTCCTAGAAGAATTTAAAATTCTAAAAATTCCAAAATTGAAATATTTTGATCTTTAAATTTATTATTAATGTCGTTTGATTTATTTGGTGAGAAAAATATAATATGTGAAAAATATAATATTTGAAAATGTTAATTGAATAAAAATACAAGTAATGGACTCAATTCAATAAATGACACTTTAATGGATGAATATTATAAATAGCAATCTCTAATTTCAAAGTTGTGTGTAGCATATATCGCTAGATGGGAGTGGGAAACCATCTTATTTGAGTCCATTGCTTTTCCTTTTTCTTAAATAATTTTTCTGAAGACAATTAAGAAAATTGCAAAATTATAATTTTGCAGATTAGTGACAATTTATTTATCCCTAGTAGATTTTAAAATTCTAAAAATTGCAAAAATGCAATATTTTGATTTTTAAATTTGTTGTTAATGTTGTTAGATTTGATTAGTGAGAAAAATAGAATATTTCAATTTGTTAATTGAACAAAAATACAAGTAATGGACTCAAGTGCATAAAATACACATTAGTGGATGAATATTATAAATAGCAATCTCAAGTTTCAACGTTGTGTTAAGCATATATCCCAAGATGGGAGTGCAGAACCTTCTTATTACTGTCCATTACTTTAGCTTTTTCTTAAGTAATTTGCCTGAAGGTTATATAAATCATTTCAAATTGCGTTGAGGCAAAGGGGACAATTCAGAATATTGCAAAATTTAAATTCAATAGATTATTTACAATTTATTTGTCCCTAACAGATTTTAAAATTCTAAAAATTGCAAAAATGCAATATTTTGAATTTTAAATTTGTTGTTAATGTCGTTTGATTTGATTGGTGAGAAAAATACAATATTTGAATAAGTTAATTGAACAAAAATACAAGTAATGGACTCAATTGCATAAAATACACTTTAGTGGATGAATATTATAAATAGCAATCCTATATTTCAACGTTGTGTTAAGCATATATCCCAAGATGGGAGTGCAGAACCTTTTTATTACAGTCCGTTGCTTTTGTTTTTTCTTAAGTAATTTGCTTGAAGATTATATAAATCATTTCAAATTGCGTTGAGGCAAAGGAGACACTTTAGAAAATTGCAAAAGTTAAATTCAACAGAGTATTGACAATTCATTTCTCCCTAGTAGATTTTAAAATGCTAAAAATTACAAAAATGCGATATTTTGATTTTTAAATTTACTATTATTGTCGTTTGATTTGATTGATGAGAAAAATACAATATTTGAATATGTTAATTGAACAAAAATACAAGTAATGGACTCAATTGCATAAAATACAATTAAGTGGATGAATATTATAAATAGCAATACCAAGTTTCAACGTTGTGTCAAGAATATATCCCTAGATGGGAGTGTAGAACCTTCTTATTACAGTCTATTCCTTTTGCTTTTTCTTAAGTAATTTGCCTGAAGATTATATAAATCATTTCAAATTGCGTTGAGGCAAAGGAGACACTTTAGAAAATTGCAAAAGTTAAATTCAACAGAGTATTGACAATTCATTTCTCCCTAGCAGATTTTAAAATTCTAAAAATTGCAAAAATGCGATATTTTGATTTTTAAATTTACTATTATTGTCGTTTGATTTGATTGATGAGAAAAATACAATATTTGAATATGTTAATTGAACAAAAATACAAGTAATGGACTCAATTGCATAAAATACAATTAAGTGGATGAATATTATAAATAGCACTCCCAAGTTTCAATGTTGTGATAAGCATATATCCCTAGATGGGAGTGCAGAAACTTTTTATTACAGTCCATTGCTTTTGCTTTTTCTTAAGTAATTTGCGTGAAGATTATATAAATCATTTCAAATTGCGTTAAGGCAAAGGAGACAATTAAGAAAATTGCAAAATTTAAATTCAAAAGAGTATTGTCAATTCACTTATCCCTGGCAGATTTTAAAATTCAAAAAATTGCAAAATTGAAATATTTTCATTTTTAAATTTATTGTTAATGTCGTTTGATTTAATTGGTGAGAGAAATATAAGATGTGAAAAATGTATTATTTGAAGATGTGAAAAATACAAGTAATGGACTCAATTGTATAAAATACACTTTAGTGGATGAATATTATAAATAGCAATCCCAAGTTTCAAGGTTGTGTTAAGCATATATCCCTAGATGGGAGTACAGAACCTTCTTATTACAGTTAATTGCTTTTGCTTTTTCTTAAGTAAGTTGCCAGAAGATTATATAAATCATTTCAAATTGCGATAAGGCAAAGGAGACAATTCAGAAAATTGCAAAATTTAAATTCAATAGAGTATTTGAAGTTCCCAACTTCACCCTAGGATCTACTAGTTTGTGATACTAAGAGGGGGGGTGAATCAGTATCACCACAATTCGCAATTCGCAGGAAAGTGAACAACTTCAATTTTTTCTTAAAAGCGAACTCCTTCTCAGATTCAACTAAGGTAGATCTATTGCTACCTACTAATCACAATAGTCCCCAAAGTCACCTTTCAGACACCTTGCCTAATAGACAATTCGGATGTTCTTGTTTAGGTCTTCATTAGGTTATGGGTTGGCTGATACTTTAGCTGCGTTCACAACACAATTCAAAACACAGAATGTAAAGCAAATTAAGGACACACGAGATTTACGTGGTTCCGTCAACGTGACGTACATCCACGGTGGTAAGGACTCTCCCTTACCGAGACTATCCACTATACTTGAGAATTCCAGTTACAATGGATGTCTTAATCTTCTGCTCCTTTCACTATTGCAATTACTAAGCAAGTACAATACAAAGAGTGTCACTTACTGTGTCTACCCTTCTTCTAGCTTGTCTTGCCTCTGTTGAATTGAAAGGCTGCTCCACTACCGCTTAAAAGTTCACCGCAATGCTCTCTAACCTCTCTTGAAGAAATATGGAAATATGTTGAGTTCTTTCCGATGCTTCACCGAATTCCTTCTCTAGGTTTTTTCACACAACTCCTGCTTTCATCATCTCACGGTCTCACCCGTCTCCTATTTCACGGTCTTACTGTTTCATGGCCTGTCCTCACACTTCTGGTCTGTCACGCCGTTGCACGTTCTGGTCTCACGCCGTCTCCTAACGTACACCCACGCTTCTGGTCTGTCGTTTCACGTCTCTTGGCCTGCCTCACGTTACTGGTTTTTCTGGTTCACGTCTTTCGGCCTGCCTCACGCTTCTGGTCTGCTGTCTTCTCTTCCGGGTGGTCTCACGGATACCAGGTCTGCTGTCTTTTCTTCCCGGTGGTCTGTTTCTTATTTCTCCTCTTGCTGGTTGTGCGTTTCTGGTTTGCTTGTAGGATGTGTTTCTGGTTTCCTTGCAAAAGGCGTTTCTGGTTTGCTTGCAGGGTGTGTTTCTGGTTTGCTTGCAGGAGGCGTTTCTGGTTTGCTTGTAGGATGTGTTTCTGGTTTACTTGCAGGAGGCATTTCTGGTTTGCTTGCAGGAGGTTGCACGTTCTGGTTTGCTCTCCTGGTGGTGACGTTTCTGGTTTGCTCTCCCGGTGGTGTCGTTTCTGATCTCTTGCCATTCTGCTCTCTCTTCCTTTTTGGCCGGTTGTTGTAGGGTTGCTGTTTTTTCAATTGTGTTGGCCCTCTACCCTAGTTCTGTCTTTCAAGGCCTTTATATACTTTCTTCCATGAAACCCTAATAGGGCTTACATGTTGGATTTACATTCTTGCCCTTACACGGCAGATTTACTTTCTTGCCCTTCCATGTGGCTTTACTTTCTTGCACACTTAACCCTAGTTGACAACAATTACAACCCATACAAGGTTGTGGGAACAACAATCTCCCCCTTTGTAATTGTTGGCAACACTCATAACAAAAGCCATCATGCAGCAATCCTTCATAATCTTCTTAGAGTAATAATCCAGAAGTAGATGGATTACAACTCCCCCTAAATATGCACTCCCCCTTCCTTAATAGCTCCCCCTGCACTGTTGCTTCTCTCCCCCTTTGCCAACCAATTACAAATCTAAAAAACTCACAAAGTAGAGATGGAGGATTCACCTGATTTTCAGGCTTGAGGAGGCATTCGCACAAATAGACTCATTCTGTGCTTTTCAAACAGCTCTGTGGACAGAGATTTAGTTAGATCTTGTGTAGCCTCTTCAATAGATTTAGGTTCAACTTGTGAGAGTAAAGCAGTAGCTCCCACAATTCTTCTTCTTGTTGTAACTCCTGTTGATGGGTCACCTATGATCTGATTTTCTTGATGAGTACTGGTCCATGTCTTCTTTGTCTTTCTTTCTTGCACAGTCTTAGTTGTAAGAGAATCTCCTTCTTTATCTTTAGACTCACTCTTCTCTGAGTCTGAACTTACTTCTTTTCCCACTTCTTCATGTTGGTCAGATTCTTCATCTATCTTGAAGTCATCTTCTTCACTATCCTCAACTTCTCCATTATGTGTTATTTTCCAGTTTTCATTTATTCTCACATCACTGGAAGTGACCACTTTTCCCAGTTTATGCAGAAAAACTCTGTAACCTTTTGTCTTTGCTGAGTATCCCACAAAGATGCCTTCATCTGACCTAGCATGGAATTTTCCCAAGTTTTGCTCCTTGTTCTTGACAAAACATGGGCTGCCAAAGATTCTAAGATACTTGGCTGTTGTCTTCTTCCCACTTCATAGCTCATATGGAGTCTTATCAGTATTGGGTCTTAGTGAAACTTTGTTCAATAGGTGCACGGCTGTAAATGTTGCTTCTGTTCAAAATCTTGTGTGAAGCTTGGATTCCAGTAGTAGAGTTCTTGCTATTTCAACCACAGCTCTATTTTTCCTCTTTACCATCCCGTTCTGTTAAGGAGTTCTTACTGCTGCCATCTGATGGTGAATTCCATGCTTCTCAAGGTAATCTTCAAAAGCTTCATTTATGAATTCAGTGCCTTGATCTGACCTCAATACTTTGATCTTCTTTCCACTCTCATTTTCAGCCAATCTTCTGTATCTCTTGAAGCATTTCAAAACTTCTGACTTATGTGTGAGGTGCATGATACAGGTCCTTCTGGAATAATCATCAACAAACAAGATGAAGTACCTCTCACCATTTAACCCTTCTATTCTCATCGGCCCACACAATCAGTATGCACAATGTCAAGCACTACTTCAGAACTGACCTCTTTGGTCTTATACTGGCTTTCTGACCTGTTTTCCTTTAAAGCATGCTGAGCAGACATACTCCCTCTCTCTCTTAAGGTCTGGAATGTCTCTGATTGCATGAGTAGTGGTTAACTTCCTCATGTTCTTCTGTGTTAAGTGTCCTAGCCTTTGATGCTAGAGTTGATTTTCTTCTTCTTTTGTAAGTAAACAGCTATTTGTCTTGTCCTCATCAATTACATATAAATTTCCAGCTGTTCTTTTCCCAGCTGCAACAGTATTGCCTTCTTTACTCTTTACTTGGCAACCTGTTTTTGTGAATATCACTTTATGGTCTTCATTGCATAGTTGGCTGATAGATGCTAGATTATATCTGAGTCCTTCAACATGCAGAACATCTTTCAGCTTTCCTTTCCCAATATTTACTGACCCTTGACCACTGATGTTGAGTGAATCATCATTGCCAAACTTGACTCTGCCTTCTCTTGACTGTTCAGTTTTGATAATTTACTCTTGCCTCCTGTCATGTGTGAAGTGCGCCCACTATCAAGGATCCACTGCTTATCCTTGTAGTCAGCCTTTAGTGTAATTTCAGCTATATTAGCCACCTCCCTTTTAGCTTTATATTCTTCTTTTGAACTGGCTTGATGATAGCTTTCTCCTTTTTNAGTTAGATCTTGTGTAGCCTCTTCAATAGATTTAGGTTCAACTTGTGAGAGTAAAGCAGTAGCTCCCACAATTCTTCTTCTTGTTGTAACTCCTGTTGATGGGTCACCTATGATCTGATTTCTTGATGAGTACTGGTCCATGTCTTCTTTGTCTTTCTTTCTTGCACAGTCTTAGTTGTAAGAGAATCTCCTTCTTTATCTTTAAGACTCACTCTTCTCTGAGTCTGAACTTACTTCTTTCCCACTTCTTCATGTTGGTCAGATTCTTCATCTATCTTGAAGTCATCTTCTTCACTATCCTCAACTTCTCCATTAGTGTTATTTTCCAGTTTTCATTTATTCTCACATCACTGGAAGTGACCACTTTTCCCAGTTTATGCAGAAAAACTCTGTAAACCTTTTGTCTTTGCTGAGTATCCCACAAAGATGCCTTCATCTGACCTAGCATGGAATTTTCCCAAGTTTTGCTCCTTGTCTTGACAAAACATGGGCTGCCAAAGATTCTAAGATACTTGGCTGTTGTCTTCTTCCACTTCATAGCTCATATGGAGTCTTATCAGTATTGGGTCTTAGTGAAACTTTGTTCAATAGGTGCACGGCTGTAATGTTGCTTCTGTTTCAAAATCTTGTGTGAAGCTTGGATTCCAGTAGTAGAGTTCTTGCTATTTCAACCACAGCTCTATTTTCCTCTTTACCATCCCGTTCTGTTAAGGAGTTCTTACTGCTGCCATCTGATGGTGAATTCCATGCTTCTCAAGGTAAATCTTCAAAAGCTTCATTTATGAATTCAGTGCCTTGATCTGACCTCAATTACTTTGATCTTCTTTCCACTCTCATTTTCAGCCAATCTTCTGTATCTCTTGAAGCATTTCAAAACTTCTGACTTATGTGTGAGGTGCATGATACAGGTCCTTCTGGAATAATCATCAACAAACAAGATGAAGTACCTCTCACCATTTAACCCTTCTATTCTCATCGGCCCACACAAATCAGTATGCACAATGTCAAGCACTACTTCAGAACTGACCTCTTTGGTCTTATACTGCTTTCTGACCTGTTTTCCTTTAAAGCATGCTGAGCAGACATACTCCCTCTCTCTCTTAAGGTCTGAATGTCTCTGATTGCATGAGTAGTGGTTAACTTCCTCATGTTCTTCTGTGTTAAGTGTCCTAGCCTTTGATGCTAGAGTTGATTTTCTTCTTCTTTTGTAAGTAAACAGCTATTTGTCTTGTCCTCATCAATTACATATAAATTTCCAGCTGTTCTTTTCCCAGCTGCAACAGTATTGCCTTCTTTACTCTTTACTTGGCAACCTGTTTTTGTGAATATCACTTTATGGTCTTCATTGCATAGTTGGCTGATAGATGCTAGATTATATCTGAGTCCTTCAACATGCAGAACATCTTTCAGCTTTCCTTTCCCAATATTTACTGACCCTTGACCACTGATGTTGAGTGAATCATCATTGCCAAACTTGACTCTGCCTTCTCTTGACTTGTTCAGTTTTGATAATTTACTCTTGCCTCCTGTCATGTGTGAAGTGCGCCCACTATCAAGGATCCACTGCTTATCCTTGTAGTCAGCCTTTAGTGTAATTTCAGCTATATTAGCCACCTCCCTTTTAGCTTTATATTCCTTCTTTTGAACTGGCTTGATGATAGCTTTCTCCTTTTTCTCAGCTTTGACTGTACTAATTGCTTTCACTATGCCATTGAGTGCCTTCTCTTGCTTAGGGAGAAGTGTCATGCATCTCTTGGCATTATAGCCATCCTACCCACACCTTTCACACTATTCCAAGTGTCCCAATATAGCAAACTTGTTCTTTGAAACTACTGGTTTGGGCTTCCACCAACAATCCTTGTCAGTGTGTCCTTGCTTTTTACAGTATGTGCAAGAACTCACGACAGGTGTTCTCTTATGAATTTTGTATTGTCTCCCCCTGTATGCAGCATCGTATCTTCTCAAGTTGGAGACATATACTGGCCTTCTCCACCAGTAGTTACTTGCCTTATGACCCCAAACTCCACAATAAAGACAGTGACCTTGAAACTGCCTCTTCTTGGGTCTAATCACAGCTTGTTTTCTTTTGTTCATTACTTGCTGTGTAGGCAACGTGGCTGGCTTCTTTACTTGTGTGGCTTTCATTTCAGCCACCTTTTTCTCCTTCTTCTGTTCAGCCATAGCCCTTTGTTGGCTGATCTTCTTTTCTTCATTTTTGTTTGCCACCCTAGGTTGCTTCTTCAAATCCTCTTTATTCTCAGCTATCTTCTCCTGAGTCACAACCTTCTCTTTCAACTTTTGTGGCACATTCTTATTATCTTTAGGCAATGAAGCCTCAAATTGCTGCACTTTCTCTTCATTCTTCTTTTCTCTTGCAGAACTTGTTTCTCCAATCATTTCAAGCTTCTGCACGTTCTCTTCACTCCTTTTGAGTTGTTGCTGAAGTCTCAGCAACTCTATCTCCATTTCTTCAATTGTTGAAGTCCTTGAGCCAAGCTCCATAGTAAGGTCTTCACATATTTTGATCTGTTCTTCAAATCTTCTCTTCAAGTCAATATGTTCATCCCTTATTTCATCCTTTTGACTTTCAGCTTCCTCAGACTTTGCTTCAACTTGTTTTATGTGGGCCTCTAACCTTCTTATGGTTCTGCCCCTTCTAATTATCTCCTTTGAAGCTGCTTCTAACTCAGCTTCAAAATCTGGTTCTTCTTCATCAACCTCCTCTTCCTCTTCAGAGGTTGAACTACCACCTTGAGTTGATGCCATAAAGGCATGCTCATCTGATGAGTCTACATCTTCCTCCTCATCGGCTTCTTTTGTCTGGCTCACATAACTCTTGAATGAGCCTCTCTTCTTCTTCTGTGGGCTAGCAGTCTTCTTGCTGGACTTCCTTGACTTGAATGATGGTCTTCTCCATTTTGAATTCTGCTCATCATCACCATCCTCATCTTCATCATCAAGTTTCACTTTGCACTGAGAAGCAAAGTGTCCAGTCTGTCCACAATGATAACATCTCAAGGACAACTGTCCTTTTCCCTTCTTAGACCCCTTTTTGAATTTCCTTGTGAAGTATGCCAACACTTCACCTTCACTTTCTTCCTCATCATCATCATCATCCTCACTGGATGATTCTTCCTCTTCTTTTATCTTCGAGTGTTTCATAGCTTTGAAAGCTGCCTCCTTTGATACCTTTGACGTTAAGGAGCTCTCAGTTGACTTTATTCTCATCTCATATGCAATGAGATTGCATTGGAGATCATGCAGAGACATAGAATTGAGATCTCTACTCTCCTCTATGGCTGCCACCTTTGAAGCAAACCTCTCAGGTAGAATTCTCAAAATTTTCTTCACAATAGATGAGTCCTTCTTGTTCTTCCCATGACTTCTAAGATCGTTTACAGTATCAATAACCCTGGTGAAGAACTCTCGGACTGTCTCATTTTTCTGCATTCTGAGAGATTCATATCTCTCCTTGAAAACTTGAAGCTTGGCCTCCTTCATTCTGCCATCACCTTCATAGACTTTCTGCAATCTGTCCCATATCTCCTTGGTAGATTTGCAGTCCATAACTTTAGCATATTCAGCATCTGTCAATGCTAAAATGATGACGTTTGAGGCCTTTCCATTTATCTCAAACTGCCTTAATTCCTTTGGGGTTGGATCTTTACCTTCTTCTGAAGGCTCAAAACCCTCCTGTACAGATTTCACCACGTTCATGCCCATGGTTGCAAATACCACCTGCATTCTCGCTCTCCACATATGGTAGTTGGTTCTGTTGAAGATTGGAACCTTCTTGCTGTAAGTAGTGCTAGTGCTGGTACCTGCGTCCATTTCTCAATATGCTGAACAAGTTAAAACTTCTGGAGCTCTTCAAACTAGTACACCAAGCTGTTAAGCTTTATCCTAGTGAACCTGTGCTCTGATACCAATTGAAGTTCCCAACTTCACCCTAGGATCTACTAGTTTGTGATATTGAAAGGGGGGGTGAATCAGTATCACCACAATTCGCAATTCGCAGGAAAGTGAACAACTTTAATCTCTTCTTAAAAACGAACTCTTTCTCAGATTCGACTAAGGTGGATCTATTGCTACCTACTAATCACAATAGTCCCCAAAGTCACCTTTCAGACACCTTGCCTAATAGACAATTCGAATGTTCTTGTTTAGGTCTTCGTTAGGTTATTGGTTGGCTGATACTTTAGCTGCGTTCACAACTCAATTCAAAACACAGAACGTAAAGCAAATTAAGGACACATGAGATTTACGTGGTTCCGTCAACGTGACGTACATCCACGGTGGTAGGGACTCTCCCTTATCGAGACTATCCACTATACTTGAGAATTTCAGTTACAATGGATGTTTTAATCTTCTACTCCTTTCACTATTGCAATTACTAAGCAAGTACAATACAAAGAGTGTCACTTACCGTGTCTACCCTTCTTCTAGCTTGTCTTGCCTCTGTTGAATTGAAAGGCTGCTCCACTACCACTTAGAAGTTCACCGCAACGCTCTCTAACCTCTCTTGAAGAAGTATGGAAATATGTTGAGTTCTTTCCGATGTTTCACCGAATTCCTTCTCTAGGTTGTTTCACACAACTCCTGCTCTCACGGTCTCACCCGTCTCCTATTTCACGATCTTAATGTTTCACGGCCTGTCCTCACACTTCTGGTTTGTCACACCGTTGCACGTTCTGGTCTCACGCCGTCTCCTAACGTACACCCACGCTTCTGGTCTGTCGTTTCACGTCTCTTAGCCTGCCTCACGTTACTAGTTTTTCTGGTTCACGTCTTTCGGCCTGCCTCACGCTTCTGGTCTGCTGTCTTCTCTTCCGGGTGGTCTCACGGATACCAGGTCTGCTGTCTTTTCTTCCGGGTGGTCTGTTTCTTATTTCTCCTCTTGCTGGTTGTGCATTTCTGGTTTGCTTGCAGGATGTGTTTCTAGTTTGCTTGCAGGAGGCATTTCTGGTTTGCTTGCAGGAGGTTGCACGTTCTGGTTTGCTCTCCCGGTGGTGACGTTTCTGGTTTGCTCTCCCGATGGTGTCGTTTCTGATCTCTTGTTGTTCTGCTCTCTCTTCCTTTTTGGCCGGTTGTTGTAGGGTTGCTGTTTTTTCAATTGTGTTGGCCCTCTACCCTAGTTTTGTCTTCCAAGGCCTTTATATACTTTCTTCCATGAAACCCTAATAGGGCTTACATGGCAGATTTACGTTCTTGCCCTTACGTGGCAGATTTACTTTCTTGCCCTTCCATGTGGCTTTACTTTCTTGCACACTTAACCCTAGTTGACAACAATTACAACCAATACAAGGTTGTGGGAACAACAGTATTGACAATTCATTTATCCCTACCATATTTTAAAATTCGAAAAATTGCAAAATTAAAATATTTTGATTTCTAAATTTAATGTTAAAGTCGTTCGATTTAATTGGTGACAAAAATATAATATGTGAAAAATATAATATTTGAATATGTTAATTGAATAGAAATACAAGTAATGGACTCAATTGCATAAAAGACACTTTAGTGGATGAATATTATAAATAGCAACCCCAAATTTCAAGATTGTGTGAAGCATATATCCCTAGATGGGAGTGTAGAACCATCTTATTAGAGTCCATTGCTTTTCCTTTTCCTTAAGTAATTTGTCTGAATTCAAGAATTCTATAAATCATTACAAATTGCATAGAGGCAATGAAGACAATTTAGAATATTGCAAAATTTAAATTCAATAGATTATTGACAATTTATTTATCCCTAGCAGATTTTAAAATTCTAAAAATTGCAAAAATGCAATATTTTGATTTTTAAATTTATTATGAATGTCGTTTGATTTGATTGGTGAGAGAAATATAATATTTGAATATCTCAATTGAACAAAAATACAAGTAATGGACTCAATTGCATAAAATACACTTTAGTGGACGAATATTATAAATATCAATTCGAAGTTTCAATGTTGTGTTAAGCAGATATCCTTAGATGGGAGTGCAGAACCTTCTTATTACAGTCCATTGCTTTTGTTTTTTCTTAAGTAACTTGCCTGAAGATTATATAAATCATTTCAAATTGCATTGAGGCAAAGGAGACAATTTATAAAATTGCTAAATTTAAATTTAAGAGAGTATTGATAATTCATTTATCCCTAATAGATTTTAAAATTCTAAAAATTGCAAAATTGAAATATTTTCATTTTTAAATTTATTGTTAATGTTGTTTGATTTAAGTGGTGAGAAAAATATAATATGTGAAAAATATAATATTTGAATATGTTAATTGAACAGAAATACAAGTAATGGACTCAATTGCATAAAAGACACTTTAATGGATGAATATTATAAATAGCAACCCCAAATTTCAAAATTGTGTGAAGCATATATCCCTAGATGGGAGTGTGGAACCATCTTATTAGAGTCCATTGCTTTTCCTTTTTCTTAAGTAATTTGTTTGAATTCAAGAATTCTATAAATCATTTCAAATTGAATGGAGGCATAGGAGACAATTAAGGAAATTGCAAAATTTAAATGCAACAGATTATTGACAGTCTATTATTGACATTCTATAAATGTTATGTTAAGCATATATCCCTAGATGGGAGTGCAGAGCCTTCTTATTACAGTTTATTACTTTTGCTTTTTCTTAAGTAATTTGCTTGAAAATTATATAAATTAATTCAAATTGCATTGAGGCAAAGGAGACAATTTAAAAAATTTCAAAATTTAAATTCAACAGAGTATTGACAATTCATTTATCCCTAGCAAATTTTAAAATTCTAAAAATTACAAAATTCAAATATTTTGATTTTTAAATTTATTGTTAATGTCGTTTGATTTAATTGGTGAAAAAGATATAATATGTGAAAAATATAATATTTGAATACGTTAATTGAACAAAAATACAAGTAATGGACTCATTTGCATAAAAGACACTTTAGTGGATGAATATTATAAATAACAATCTCAAGTTTCATGGTTGTGTGAAACATACGTCCCTAGATGGGTCTGTAGAATCATCTTATTAGAGTCCATTGTTTTTCCTTTTTCTTAAGTAATTTGTTTAAAGGCAAGAATTCTATAAATCATTTCAAATTGCATGGAGGCAAAGGAGACAATTAAGAAAATTGCAAAATTTAAATTCAACAGATCATTGCCAATTTATTTATCCTTAGCAGATTTCAAAATTCAAAAAATTGTAAAAATGCAATATTTTGATTTTTAAAATTGTTGTTAATGTCGTTTGATTTGATTGGTGAGAAAAATACAATATTTGAATAAGTTAATTGAACAAAAATACAAGTAATGGACTCAATTGCATAAAATAGACTTTAGATGATGAATATAATAAATAGCAATCCCAAATTTCAATGTTGTGTTAAGCATATATCCCTAGATAGGAATGCAGAACCTTCTTATTACAGTCCATTACTTTTGCTTTTTCTTAAGTAATTTGCCTGAAGATTATATAAATCATTTCAAATTGCGCTTAGACAAAGGAGAAAATTTAGAAAATTGCAAAATTTAAATTTAACAGAGTATGGACTATTCATTTATCTATAGTAGATTTTAAAATTCTAAAAATTGAAAAAATGCAATATTTTGATTTTTAAATTCATTGTTAATGTCGTTTGATTTGATTGGTGAGAGAAATATAATATTTTAACATGTTAATGGAACAAAAATACAAGTAATAGACACAATTGCATAAAATACACTTTAGTGGATGAAGATTGTAATTAGCAATTCCAAGTTTAAATGTTATATTAAGCATATATCCCTAGATGGGAGTGCAAAGCCTTCTTATTACAGTCTATTACTTTTGCTTTTTCTTAAGTAATTTGCTTGAAGATTATATAAATTAATTCAAATTGCGTTGAGGCAAAGGAGACAATTTAGAAAATTTCGACATTTAAATTCAACAGAGTAATGACAATTCATTTATCCCTAGTAGATTTTAAAATTCAAAAATTGCAAAATTCAAATATTTTGATTTTTAAATTTATTGTTAATGTCATTTGATGTAATTGGTGAGAAAAATATAATATGTGAAGAATATAATATTTGAATATGTTAATTGAACAAAAATACAAGTAATGGACTCAATTGCATAAAAGACACTTTAGTGGATGAATATTATAAATAGCAATCTTAAGTTCCAAGGTTGTGTGAAGCATATATCCCTAGATGAGAGTGTGGAACCATCTTATTAGAGTCCATTACTTTTCCTTTTTCTAAGTAATTTGCCTAAATTCAAGAATTCTATCAATCATTTCAAATTGCATTGAGGCAAAGGAGAGAATTAAGAAAATTACAAAATTTAAATTCACCATATTATTGATAGTTTATTTATCTCTTGAAGATTTTAAAATTCTAAAAATTGCAAAAATGTAATATTTCGATTTTTAAATTTGTTGTTAATGTCGTTTGATTTGATTGGTGAGAAAAATATAATATGTGAATACGTTAATTGAACAAAAATACAAGTAATGGACTCAATTGCATTAAATACACTTTAGTGGATGAAGATTATAAATAGCAATTCCAAGTTTCAATGTTGTGATAAACATATATGCCTAGATGGGAGTGCAAAGCCTTCTTATTACAGTCCATTCTTTTTGCTTCTTCTTAAGTAATTTGCCTGAAATTTATATAAATCATTTCAAATTGCATTGAGGCAAAGGAGACAATTCAAAAAATTGCAAAATTTAAATTCAACAGAGTGTTGACAATTCATTTATCCCTAGTAGATTTTAAAATTAATTTTTGAATATGTTAATTGAACAAAAATACAAGTAATGTACCCAATTGCATAAAATACACTTTCGTGGATGAATATTATAACTTGCAATCTCAAGATTCAGTGTTGTGTTATGCATATATCCCTAGATGGGAGTGCAGAACCTTCTTATTACAGTCTATTCTTTTTGCTTTTTCTTAAGTAATTTGCCTGAAAATTATATAAATCATTTCAAATTGTGTCAAGGCAAAGGAGACAATTCAAAAAATTGCAAAATTTAAATTCAATAGAGTGTTGACAATTCATTTATCCCTAGTAGATTTTAAAATTAATATTTGAATATGTTAATTGAACAAAAATACAAGTAATGTACCCAATTGCATAAAATACACTTTCGTGGATGAATATTATAACTTGCAATCTCAAGATTCAGTGTTGTGTTATGCATATATCCCTAGATGGGAGTGCAGAACCTTCTTATTACAGTCTATTCTTTTTGCTTTTTCTTAAGTAATTTGCCTGAAAATTATATAAATCATTTCAAATTGCGTCAAGGCAAAGGAGACAATTCAAAAAATTGCAAAATTTAAATTCAACAGAGTATTGACAATTCATTTGTCCCTAGCAGATTTTAAAATTCTAAAAATTACAAAATTCAAATATTTTGATTTTTAAATTTATTGTTAATGTCGTTTGATTTAATTCGTAAGAAAAATATAATATGTGAAAAATATAATATTTGAATATGTTAATTGAACAAAAATACAAGTAATGGACCCAATTGCATAAAATACACTTTCGTGGATGAATCTTATAACTTGCAATCTCAAGATTCAATGTTGTGTTATGCATATATCTCTAGATAGGAGTGCAGAACCTTCTTATTACAGTCCATTCTTTTTGCTTTTTCTTAAGTAATTTACCTAAAAATTATATAAATCATTTCAAATTACGTTGAGGCAAAGGAGACAATTCAAAAAATTGCAAAATTTAAATTCAACAGAGTCTTGACAATTCATTTAACCCTAACAGATTTTAAAATTCTAAAAATTGCAAAATTAAAATATTTTGATTTTTAAATTTATTGTTAATGTCGTTTGATTTAATTGGTGTGAAAAATATAATATTAGAATATGTTAATTGAACAAAAATAGAAGTAATGGACTCAATTGCATAAAAGGCAGTTTAGTGGATCAATATTATAAATAGAAATCTCAAGTTTCAAACTTGAGTGAAAGATATATGGCTAGATGGAAGTGGGGAACCATCTTATTAGAGTCCATTGCTTTTTCTTTTTATTAAGTAATTTGTTTGAAGACAAGAATTCTATAAATCATTTCAAATTGCATTCAGGCAAAGGAGAGAATTAAGAAAATTACAAAATTGAAATTCACCATATTATTGATAATTTATTTATCTCTTGGAGATTTTAAAATTCTAAAAATTGCCAAAATGTAATATTTCGATTTTTAAATTTGTTATTAATGTCATTTGATTTGATTGGTGAGAAAAATATAATATGTGAATACGTTAATTGAACAAAAATACAAGTAATGGACTCAATTGCATAAAATACACTTTAGTGGATGAAGATTATAAATAGCAATTCCAAGTTTCAATGTTGTGTTAAGCATATATCCCTAGATGAGAGTGCAGAACTTTCTTATTACGGTCCATTCTTGTTGCTTTTTCTTAAATAATTTGCCTGAAAATTATATAAATCATTTCAAATTGCTTTGAGGCAAAGGAGATAATTCAAAAAATTGCAAAATTTAAATTCAACAGAGTATTGACAATTCATTTATCCCTAGCAGATTTTAAAATTCTAAAAATTGCAAAATTGAAATATTTTGATTTTTAAATTTATTGTTAATGTCGTTTGATTTATTTGGTGAGAAAAATATATTATGTGAAAAATATAATATTTGAATATGTTAATTGAACAAAAATTCAAGTAATAGACCTAATTGTATAAAATACATTTTAGTGGATGGATATTATAACTTGCAATCTCAAGATTCAATGTTGTGTTATGCATATATCCCTATATGGGAGTGCAAAACCTTCTTATTATAGTCCATTGCTATTGCTCTTTCTTAAATAATTTGCCTGAAGATTATATAAATCATTTCAAATTGCGTTGAGGCAGAGGATACAATTCAGAAAATTGCCAAATTTAAATTCAACAGAGTATTGACGATTCATTTATCCCTAGCAGATTTTAAAATTCTAAAAATTGCAAAATTGAAATATTTTGATCTCTAAATTTATTGTTAATGTCATTTGATTTAATTGGTGAGATAAATATAATATGTGAAAAATATAATATTTGAATATATTAATTGAACAAAAATACAAGCAATGGACTCAATTGCATAAAATACAGTTTAGTGGATGAATATTATAAATAGCAATCTCAAGTTTCAAACTTGTGTGAAACATATATGGCTAGTTGGGAGTGGGGAACCATCTTATTGGAGTCCATTGCTTTTCCTTTTTGTTAAGTAATTTGTTTGAAGACAAGAATTCTATAAATCGTTTCAAATTGCATTGAGGCAAAGGAGGGAATTAAGAAAATTACAAAATTTAAATTCACCATATTATTGATAATTTATTTATCTCTTGGAGATTTTAAAATTCTAAAAATTGCAAAAATGCAATATTTTGATTTTTAAATTTGTTGTTAATGTCGTATGATTTGATTGGTGAGAAAAATACAATATTTGAATGAGTTAATTGAACAAAAATACAAGTAATGGACTCAATTGCATAAAATACACCTTAGTGGATGAATATTATAACTTGCAATCCCAAGATTCAATCTTGTGTTGTGCATATATCCCTAGATGGGAGTGCAAAACCTTCTTATTACAGTCTATTGCTTTTGCTTTTTCTTAAGTAATTTGCCTGAAGATTATATAAATCATTTCAAATTGCGTTGAGGCAAAGGAGACAATTCAAAAAATTACAAAATTTAAAATCAACAGAGTATTGACAATTCATTTATCCCTAGCAGATTGTAAATTTCCACAAATTGCAAAAATGCAATATTTTGATTTTAAAATTTATTGTTAATGTCGTTTGATTTGATTGGTGAGAAAAATATAATATGTGAATACGTTAATTAAACAAAAATACAAGTAATGGACTCAATTGCATAAAATAAACTTTAGTGGGTGAAGATTATAATAAACTTTAATGGATGAAGATTATAAATTGCAATTCCAAGTTTCAATGTTGTGTTAAGCATATATCCCCAAATAGGAGTGCAGAACCTTCTTATTATAGTCCATTCGTTTTGCTTTTTCTTATGTAATTTGCCTGAAAATTATATAAATCATTTCAAATTGTGTTGAGGCAAAGGAGACAATTCAAAAAATTCAAAATTTAAATTCAACAGAGTATTGACAATTTATTTATCCCTAGCAGATTGTAAATTTCCACAAATTGCAAAAATGCAATATTTTGATTTTAAAATTTATTGTTAATGTCGTTTGATTTGATTGTGAGAAAAATATAATATGTGAATACGTTAATTGAACAAAAATACAAGTAATGGACTCAATTGAATTAAATACACTTTAGTGGATGAAGATTATAAATAGTAATTCTAAGTTTCAATGTTGTATTAAACATATATGCCTAGATGGGAGTGCAAAGCCTTCTTATTACAGTCTATTGCTTTGGCTTTTTCTTAAGTAATTTGCCAGAAGATTATATAAATCATTTCAAATTGCATTGAGGCAAAGGAGACAATTCAAAAAATTGCAAAATTTAAATTCAACAGAGTGTTAACAATTCATTTATCCTTAGCAGATTTTAAAATTCTAAAAATTGCAAAATTGAAATATTTTGATTTTTAAATTTATTGTTAATGTCGTTTGATTTAATTCGTGAGAAAAATATAATATGTGAAAAATATAATATTTGAATATGTTAATTGAATAAAAATACAAATAATGGACCCAATTGCATAAAATACACTTTAGTGGATGAATATTATAACTTGCAATCTCAAGATTCAATGTTGTGTTATGCATATATCCTTAGATAGGAGTGCAGAACCTTCTTATTACAGTTCATTCTTTTTGCTTTTTCTTAAGTAATTTGCCTAAAAATTATATAAATCATTTCAAATTGCGTTGAGGCAACAGAGACAATTCAAAAAATTGCAAAATTTAAATTCAGCAAAGTATTGACAATTCATTTATTCATAGTAGATTTTAAAATTCTAAAAATTGCAAAATTGAAATATTTTGATTTTTAAATTTATTGTTAATGTCGTTTGATTTAATTCGTGAGAAAAATATAATATGTGAAAAATATAATATTTGAATATGTTAATTGAACAAAAATACAATAATGGACCCAATTGCATAAAATACACTTTAGTGGATGAATATTATAACTTGCAATCTCAAGATTCAATGTTGTGTTATGCATATATCCCTAGATGGGAGTGCTGAACCTTCTTATTACAGTCCATTGCTATTGCTCTTGCTTAAATAATTTGCCTGAAGATTATATAAATTATTTCAAATTGCATTGAGGCAAAGGAGACAATTCAAAATATTGCAAAATTTAAATTCAACAGAGTATTGACAATTCATTTATCCCTAGCAGAATTTAAAATTCTAAAAATTGCAAAATTGAAATATTTTGATCTTTAAATTTATTATTAATGTCGTTTGATTTAATTGGTGAGAAAAATATAATATTTAAACATGTTAATTGAACAAAAATACAAGTAATAGACTCAATTGGATAGAAGACACTTTAATGGATGAATATTATAAATAGCAATCTCAAGTTTCAAAGTTGTGTGAAGCATATATCCCTAGATGGGAGTGGGGAACCATCTTATTAGAGTCCATTGGTTTTCCTTTTTCTTAAGTAATTTGTCTAAAGACAAGAATTCTATAAATCATTTCAAATTGCATTGAGGCAGAGGAGACAATTAAATTCAACAGATTATTCAAAATTTATTTATCCCTTGAATATTTTAAAATTTTAAAAATTGCAAAAATGCAATATTTTGAATTTTAAATTTGTTGTTAATGTCGTTTGATTTGAGTGGTGAGTTAATTGAACAAAAATACATGTACCCAATTGCATAAAATCCACTTTAGTGGATGGAAATTATAACTTATAATCCCAAGATTGAATGTTGTGTTATGCATATATCCCTAGATGGGAGTGTAGAACCTTTTTATTACAGTCCATTGCTTTTGCTTTTTCTTAAGTAATTTGCTTGAAGATTATATAAATCATTTCAAATTGTGTTGAGGCAAAGTAGACAAGTCAGAAAATTGAAAATTTTAAATTCAACAGAGTATTGACAATTCAGTTATCCCTAATAGATTGTAAAATTCTAAAAATTGCAAAAATGCAATATTTTTATTCTTAAATTTCTTGTGAAAGTCGTTTGATTTGATTGGTGAGAAAAATATAATATTTGTGAAGTTCCCAACTTTACCCTAGGATCTACTAGTTTGGGATACTGAGAGGGGGGTGAATCAGTATCACCACAATTCGCAATTTGCAGGTAAGTGAACAACGTCAATCTCTTCTTAAAAGCAAACTTTTTCTCAGATTCGACTAAGGTAGATCTATTGCTACCTACTAATCACAATAGTCCCCAAAGTCACCTTTCAGACATCTTGCCTAATAGACAATTCGAATGATCTTGTTTAGGTCTTCATTAGGTTATGGGTTGGCTGATACTTTAGCTGCGTTCACAACTCAATTCAAAACACAGAACATAAAGCAAATTAAGGACATATGAGATTTATGTGGTTCCGTCAATGTGACGTACATCCACAGTGGTAGGGACTCTCCCTTACTGAGACTATCCACTATACTTGAGAATTCCAGTTACAATGAATGTCTTAATCTTCTGCTCCTTTCACTATTGCAATTACTAAGAAAGTACAATACAAAGAGTGTCACTTACTGTGTCTACCCTTCTTCTAGCTTGTCTTGCCTTTATTGAATTGAAAGGTTGCTCCACTGCCACTTAGAAGTTCCCCGCAATGCTCTCTAACCTCTTTTGAAGAAATTTGGAAATATGTTGAGTTCTTTCTGATGCTTCGCCGACTTCCTTCTCTACGTTGTCTCACACAACTCTTGCTTTCATCGTCTCACGGTCTCACCCGTCTCCTATTTCACAGTCTTACTCTTTCACGGCCTGTCCTCACACTTCTAGTTTGTCATAGTGTTGCACATTCTGGTCTCACGTCATCTCCTGATGTACACCCACGCTTCTGGTCTGCCGTTTCACATCTCTTGGCCTACCTCACGCTACTAGTTTCTCTAGTTCACATCTCTCGGCCTGTCTCACGCTTCTGGTCTGCTGTCTTCTCTTTTGGGTGGTCTCACGGATACCAGGAGCAATCCCAAGTTTCAATGTTGTGTTAACCATATATCCTTAGATGGGAGTGCAGAACCTTCTTATTACTGTCCATTTCAATTACTTTTTCATAAGTAATTTGTCTGAAGATTATATAAATCATTTTAAATTGCGTTAAGGCAAAGGAGACAATTTAGAAAATTGCAAAATTTAACTTCAACAGAGTATTGAGAATTCATTTATCCTTAGCAAATTTTAAAATTCTAAAAATTGCAAAATTGAAATATTTTGATTTTTAAATTTATTGTTAATGTTATTTGATTTAATTGGTGAGAAAAATATAATATTTGAATATGTTAATTGAACAAAAATACAAGTAATGGACTCAATTGCATAAAATACACTTTAGTAGATGAATATTATAAATATCAATCCCAAGTTTCAATGTTTTGTTAAGCATATATCCCTAGATGGGAGTGCAGAACCTTCTTATTACAGTCCATTGCTTTTGCTTTTTTGTAAGTAATTTGCCTGAAAATTATATAAATCATTTCAAATTACGTTGAGGCAAAGGAGACAATTCAAAATATTGCAAAATTTAAATTCAATAGAATATTGATAATTCATTTATCCCTAGCAGATTTTAAAATTCTAAAAATTGCAAAATTGAAATATTTTGATTTTTAAATTTATTGTTAATATCGTTTGATTTGATTGGCGAGAAAAATACTATATTTGAATAATTTAATTGAACAAAAATACAAGTAATGGACTCAATTGTATAAAATACACTTTAGTGGATGAATATTATAAATAGCAATCATAGGTTTTAATGTTGTGTTAACCATATATCCCTAGGTGGGAGTGTAGAACCTTCCTATTAGAGTCCATTGTTGTTCCTCTTTCTTAAGTAATTTGTCTGAAGACAAAAATTCTATAAATCATTTCAAATTACATTAAGGCAAGGGAGACAATTAAGAAAATTGCAAAATTATAATTGTACAGATTATTAACAATTTATTTATCCCTAGCAGATTTTAAAATTCTACAAATTGCAAAAATGCAATATTTTGATTTTTAAATTTGTTGTTAATGTCGTTTGATTTGATTGGTGAGAAAAATACAATATTTCAATAAGTTAATTGAGCAAAAATACAATTAATGGACTCAACTGCATACAATACACTTTAGTGGATGAATACTAAAAATAGCAATTCCAAGTTTTAATGTTGTGTTATGCATATATCCCTAGATAGGAGTGCTGGACCTTCTTATTACAGTCCATTGCTTTTCCTTTCTCTTAAGTAATTTGCATGAAGATTATATAAATCATTCCAAATTGCATTGAGTCAAAGGAGACAATTCAGAAAATTAAAAAATTTAAATTCAACAGAGTATTGACAATTCATTTATCCCTAACAGATTTTGTATTTCCAAAAATTGCAAAAATGCAATATTTTGATTTTTAAATTTATTGTGAATGTCGTTTGATTTGATTGGTGAGAAAAATACAATATTTGAATACATTAATTGAACTAAAATACAAGTAATGGACTCAATTGCATAAAATACACCTTAGTGGATGAATATTATAAATAGCAATCCCAAGTTTCAATGTTTTGTTAAGCATATATCCCTAGATGGGAGTGCAGAACCTTCTTCTTACAGTCCATTACTTTTGCTTTTTCTTAAATAATTTGCCTGAAGATTATATAAATCTTTTCAAATCGCATTGAGGCGAAGGAGACAATTCAGAAAATTACAAAATTTAACTTTAACAGAGTATTGGCAATTTATTTATACCTAGCAGATTTTAAAATTCTAAAAATTGGAAAATTGAAATATTTTGATTTTTAAATTTATTGTTAATGTTGTTTGATTTGATTGGCAAGAAAAATACAATATTTGAATACGTTAATTGAACAAAAATACAAGTAATGGACTTAATTGCATAAAATACACCTTAGTGGATGAATATTATAAATAGCAATCCCAAGTTTTAATGTTTTGTTAAGCATATATCCCTAGATGGGAGTGCAAAACCTTCTTCTTACAGTCCATTACTTTTGTTTTTTCTTAAATAATTTGCCTGAAGATTATATAAATCTTTTCAAATCGCATTGAGGCCAAGGAGACTATTGTTCCCTCAACCTTGTATGGGTTGTAATTGTTGTCAACTAGGGTTAAGTGTGCAAGAAAGTAAATCCATATGGAAGGGCAAGAAAGTAAATCTGCCGCATAAGAGCAGAAATGTAAATCTACCACATAAGCCCTATTAGGGTTTCATGGAAGAGAGTACATAAAGGCCTTGGAAGACAAAACAAAAAAGAAGGGCCAACAAAATTGAATAAACGGCAACCCTACAACAACAGACCAAAAAAAAAAGAGAAAATAATATACCAAAAGGGAACCCCACCGTCGGCAAAAAAAATAAAAAGAAAAGAGAAAAAGAGGAGACGACCGAAAGGGGGTTGAACGAAGAACAAAGGTCAAGAGGAGACGGCCGAAAAGAGAGCAGAACGACAAGAGATCAGAAACGACACCATTGGGAGATCAAACCAGAAATGTCACCACCAGGAAAGCAAACCAAAACGTGCGACCTCCTGCAAGGAAACCAGAAACACATCCTGCAAGCAAACCAGAAACGCACAAGCAGCAAGAGGAGAAATAAGAAATAGACCACCCGGAAGAGAAGACAGCAGACCTGGTATCCGTGAGACCACCCGAAAGAGAAGACAATAAACCAGTAGCGTGAGGCAGGCCGAGAGACATGAACCAGAAAAACTAGTAGTGTGAGGCAAGCCAAGAGACATGAAACGACAGACCATAAGTGTGGGTGTATGTCAGGAGACGACATGAGACCAGAACGTGAAACGACGTGACAAACCAGAAGTGTGAGGACAGGTCGTGAAACAGTAAGACCATGAAATAGGAGGTGGGTGAGACTGTGAGACGATGAAAGCAGGAGCTGTGTGAGACAACCTAAAGAAGGAATTCGGCGAAGCATCGGAAAGAACTCAATGTATTTCCAGATTTCTTCAAGAGAGGTTAGAGAGCATTGTGGTGAACTTCTAAGTGGCAATGGAGCAGCCTTTCAATTCAACAGAGGCAAGACAAGCTAGAAGAAGGGTAGACACATTAAGTGACACTCTTTATATTGTACTTGCTTAGTAATCGCAATAGTGAAAGGAGCAGAAGATTGAGACATCCATTGTAATTGGAATTCTCAAGTATAGTGGATAGTCTTGGTAAGGGAGAGTCCCTACCACCGTGGATGTACGTCACGTTGACGGAACCACGTAAATCTCGTGTGTCCTTAATTTGCTTTACGTTTTGTGTTTTGAATTGAGTTATGAACATAGCTAAAGTATCAGCAACCCATAACCTAATGAAGACCTAAACAAGAACATCTGAATTGTCTATTAGACAAGGTGTCTGAAAGGTGACTTTAGGGACTATTGTGATTAGTAGGTAGCAATAGATCTACCTTAGTCAAATCTGAGAAAGAGTTTGCTTTTAAGAAGAGATTGAAGTTGTTCACCTACTTGCGAATTGCGAATTGTGGTGATACCGATTCACCTCCCTCTCAGTATCACAAACTAGTAGATCCTAGGGTGAAGTTGGGAACCTCAGAGACAATTTAGAAAATTGAAAAATTTAACTTCAACAGAGTATTGACAATTCATTTATCCCTTATAGATTTTAAAATTCTAAAAATTGCAAAATTGAAATATTTTGATTTTTAAATTTATTGTTAATGTCGTTTGATTTGATTGGCAAGAAAAATACAATATTTCAATAAGTTAATTGATCAAAAATACAAGTAATGGACTCAATTGCATAAAAGACACTTTAGTGGATGAATATTATAAATAGTAATCTGAAGTTTCAAGGTTGTGTGAAGCATATATCCCTAGATTGGAGTGCGGAACCATCTTATTAGAGTCCATTGCATTTCCTTTTTCTTAAGTAATTTGTCTGAAGACAAGAATTCTATAAATCATTTCAAATTGCATTGAGGCAAATGAGACAATTAAGAAAATTGAAAATTTTAAATTCAACAGATTATTGAGAATTTATTTATCCCTCGCAAATTTAAAAATTCTAAAAATTGCAAAAATGCAATATTTTGTTTTTTAAATTTGTTGTTAATGGTGTTTGAATTGATTGGTGAGAAAAATACAATATTTGAATAAGTTAATTGAACAAAAATACAAGTAATGGACCCAATTGCATAAAATACACTTTAGTGGATGAATATTATAAATAGCCATCATAAGTTTCAATGTTGTGTTAAGCATATATCCCTATATGGGAGTGTGGAACCTTCCTATTAGTGTCCATTGCTTTTCCGTTTTCCTATGTAATTTGTCTGAAGATGAGAATTCTATAAATCATTTCAAATTGCATTAAGGCAAAGGAGACAATTAAGAAAATTGCAAAATTATAATTGTACAGATTATTGACAATTTATTTATCCCTAGCAGATTTTAAAATTCTAAGAATTGCAAAAGCGCAATATTTTTATTTTTAAATTTGTTGTTAATGTCGTTTGATTTGATTGGTGAGGAAAATACAATATTTGAATATGTTAATTGAACAAAAATACAAGTAATGGACTCAATTGCATAAAATACACCTTAGTGGATGAATATTATAAATATCAATCCCAAGTTTCAAAGTTTTGTTAAGCATATATCCTTAGATAGGAGTGCAAAACCTTCTTATTACAGTCCATTGCTTTTGCTATTTCTCAAGTAATTTGCCTGAAAATTATATAAATTATTTCAAATTGCGTTGAGGCAAACGAGACAATTCAAAAAATTGCAAAATTTAAATTCAACTGAGTATTGACAATTCATTTATCCCTAACAGATTTTCTATTTCTAAAAATTGCAAAAATGCAATATTTTGATTTTTAAATTTATTGTGAATGTCGTTTGATTTGATTGGTGAGAAAAATACAATATTTGAATACGTTAATTGAACTAAAATACAAGTAATGGACTCAATTGCATAAAATACACCTTAGTGGATAAATATTATAAATAGCAATCCTAAGTTTCAATGTTTTGTTAAGCATATATCCCTAGATGAAAATGCAGAACCTTCTTAGTACAGTCCATTACTTTTGCTTTTTCTTAAGTAATTTGCCTGAAGATTATATAAATCTTTTCAAATCACATTAAGGCGAAGGAGACAATTCAAAAAATTGCAAAATTTAACTTTAACAGAGTATTGGCAATTTATTTATCCCTAGCAGATTTTAAAATTCTAAAAATTGGAAAATTGAAATATTTTGATTTTTAACTTTATTGTTAATGTCGTTTGATTTGATTGGTAAGAAAAATACAATATTTGAATACGTTAATTGAACAAAAATACAAGTAATGGACTCAATTGCATAAAATACACCTTAGTGGATGAATATTATAAATAGCAATCCCAAGTTTCAATGTTTTGTTAAGCATATATCCCTAGATGGGAGTGCAGAACCATCTTATTACAGCCCATTACTTTTCCTTTCTCTTAGGTAATTTGCCTAAAGATTATATACATCATTTCAAATTGCGTTGAGTTAAAGGAGACAATTCAGAAAATTGCAAAATTTAAATTCAACAAAGTATTGACAATTTATTAACCCTAACAGATTTTGTGTTTCTAAAAATTGCAAAAATTCAATATTTTGATTTTTAAATTTATTCTTCATGTCGTTTGATTTGATTAGTGAGAAAAATACAATATTTGAATACATTAATTGAACAAAAATACAAGTAATGGACTCAATTGGATAAAATACACTTTTGTGGATGTATATATAAATAGCAATCCCAAGTTTCAATGTTGTGTTAAGCATATATCCCTAAATAGGAGTGCAGAACCTTCTTATTATAGTCCATTGCCTTTGCTTTTTCTTAAGTAATTTGCCTAAAAATTATATAAATCATTTCAACTTGCGTTGAGGCCTAAGAGACAATTCAGAAAATTTCAAAATTTAGATTCAACAGAGTATTGACAATTCATTTATCCTAGTAGATTTGAAAATTCCAAAAATTGCAAAAGTGCAATATTTTGATTTTTAAATTTATTGTTAATGTCGTTTGATTTGATTGGTGAGAAAAATATAATATGGGAAAAATATAATATTTGAATATGTTAATTGAACAAAAATACAAGTAATAGACTCAATTGCATAAAATACACTTTAGTGGATGAAGATTATAAATAGCAATTCCAAGTTTCAATGTTGTGTTAAGCATATATGCCTAGATGGAGTGCAAAACCTTCTTATTATAGTTCATTGCTTTGGCTTTTTCTTAAGTAATTTGCCAGAAGATTATATAAATCATTTCAAATTGCGTTGAGGCAAAGGAGACAATTCAAAAAATTGCAAAATTTAAATTTAACAGAGTATTGACAATTCATTTGTCCCTAGCAGATTTTAAAATTCTAAAAATTGCAAAATTGAAATATTTTGATTTTTAAATTTATTGTTAAAGTCGTTTGATTTAATTGGTGAGAAAAATATAATATGTGAAAAATATAATATATGAATATGTTAATTGAACAAAAATACAAGTAATGGACTCAATTGCATAAAAGATACTTTAGTGGATCAATATTATAAATAGCAATCACAAGTTTCAAGGTTGTGTGAAGCATATATCCCTAGATGGGAGTACGGAACCATCTTATTAGAGTCCATTGCTTTTCCTTTTTCTTAACTAATTTGTCTGAAGACAAGAATTCTATAAATCATTTCAAATTGCATTGAGGCAAAGGTGACAATTAAGAAAATTGAAAATTTAAATTCAACAGATTATTGACAATTTATTTATCCCTAACAAATTTTAAAATTCTAAAAATTGCAAAAATGCAATACTTTGATTTTTAAATTTGTTGTTAATGTCGTTTGAGTTGATTAGTGGGAAAAATACAATATTTGAATAAGTTAATTGAACAAAAATACAAGTAATGGACTAAATTGCATAAAATACACTTTAGTGGATGAATATTATAAATAGCAAACCCAAGTTTCAATGTTGTGTTAGGCATATATCCCTAGATAGGAGTGAAGAACCTTCTTATTACAATCCATTGCTTTTGCTTTCTCTTTAGTAATTTACCTAAGGATTATATAAATCATTTCAAATTGCGTTGAGTCAAAGGAGACAATTCAGAAAATTGTAAAATTTAAATTCAACAGAATATTGACAATTCATTTATCCCTAGTAGATTTTGTAATTCTAAAAATTGCAAAAATGCAATATTTTGATTTTTAAATTTATTGTTAATGTCGTTTGATTTGATTAGTGAGAAAAATATAATATTTGAATATGTTAATAAAACAAAAATACAAGTTGAAGTTTCCAACTTCACCCTAGGATCTATTAGTTTTTGATGCTGAGAGGAGGGGTGAATCAGTATCACACCCAAAAAAAACTTTGATAATTTAAGCCAAGAATGAACTCTTTCCCAGATTCAACTAAGGTAGATCTATTGTTACCTACTGATCACAATAGTCCCCAAACTTACCTTTCAGACACCTTGCCTATTAGATGAATTGGTTGTTCTTGACTAGGTCTTCTTTTAGGTTATTGGGTTTGATGATCCTTTAGCTGTGTTCACAACTCAATTCAAAACACAAAATGTAAATTCAAAGTAAGGACACAAGAGATTTACGTGGTTCGGCCAATGTGACCTACTCCACGATGGTAGGGATTCTTCCTCTATTGAGACAATCCACTATACTTGAGAATACCAGTGTGGTATCCCCTATGATTACAATGGATGTCTTAATCTTCTACTCCTTTCACTTTTGCAAATACAAAGCAATCACAATACAAAAAGTGTCACTTACTGTGTCTACCCTTCTTCTAGCTTGTGTTGCCTCTGTTTGATTTGAATAGGTTGCTTCACTGCTGCTTGGAAGATCACCAAAACACTCTCTAACCTCTCTTGAAGAAATCCGAAAAATTCGTTGAGTTCTCTCAAATGCTTCACCGAATTTCTTCTCTAGGTTGTCTCACACAACTCCTGGTCTCACTGTCTCACCGTCTCACGGCTTGCACTTACGCTTCAGGTGTGCCGTTTCACGTCTCACGGCCTGCCTCACACTATTGGTCTGCAGTTTCAGGTCTCTTGGCCTACACCACACTTCTGGTTTTGCTGGTTCACATCTCTTGGCCTGCACCACACTCCTGGTCTGTCGTTTCACGTCTCTTGGCTTGCACCACGCTTCTGGTTTTGCTGGTTCATGTCTCTCGGCCTGCCTCACGTTTCTGGTATGGCGTTTCACATCACACATTCTGGTCTATTTTCTTCTCTTCTAGGTGCTCTCACGGATACCAGGTCTACTATCTTCTCTTCCGGGTGGTCTCACGGATACCTGGTCTGCTGTCTTCTCTTCTGGGTGGTCTCACGGATACCAGGTCTGCTGTCTTCTATTCCGGGTGATCTGTTTCTTATTTCTCCTCTTGCAGGTGGTGCGTTTCTGGTTTGCTCTTCTGGTGGTGCCTTTCTTTTTTTTTTTTTTTGCTATACTGGTTTATATACTCCCTTCAATGCAAACCCTAGTAGGGTTTACTGGAGCTTAGGCGAATTTCCTTTCTTGCCCCTCCATGTGGCATCATATTACTGTTCCATACAAAATTCAGCATTATCCTCCTTCTTAATTTATTTCTCTTGCTCTACTGAAAACTCATCCCTTGAATGCTTGAACGAGCCACTTCTACTTGCACACTTAGATCTGGTTGGCAACAATTACAACCCATACAAGGCTATGGGAACAACACAAGTAATGGACTCAATTGCATAAATACACTTTAGTGGATGAATATTATAAATAGCAATCCCGAGTTTCAATGTTGTGTTAAGCATATATCCCTAGATGGGAGTGTAGAACCTTCTTATTACAGTCCATTGCATTTGCTTTTTCTTAAGTAATTTGCCTAAAGATCATATAAATCATTTCAAATTGCGTTGAGGCAAAGGAGACAATTCAAAAAATTGCAAAATTTAAATCCAACAGAGTATTGACAATTCATTTATCCCTAGTAGATTTTAAAATTCTAAAAAATGCAAAACTAAAATATTTTGATTTTTACATTTATTCTTAAAGTTGTTTGATTTAATTGATGAGAAAAATATAATATATGAATATGTTAATTGAACAAAAATACAAGTAGTGGACTCAATTGCATAAAAGACACTTTAGTGGATCAATATTATAAATAGAAATCTCAATTTTCAAGGTTGTGTGAAGCATATATCCTTAAATGGGAGTCCGGAACCATCTTATTAGAGTCCATTGCTTTTCATTTTTCTTAAGTAAATTGTCTGAAGACAAGAATTCTATAAATCATTTCAAATTGCATTGAGGCAAAGGAGACAATTAAGAAAATTGCAAAATTTAAATTCAACATATTATTGATAATTTATTTATCCCTAGCAGATTTTGAAATTCTAAAAATTGCAAAAAATGTAATATTTTGATTTTTAAATTTGTTGTTAATGTCGTTTGAATTGATTGGTCAGAAAAAATACAATATTTGAATAAGTTAATTGAACAAAAATACAATTAATGGACTCAATTGCATAAAACACACTTTAGTGGATGAATACTATAAATAGCAATCCCAAGTTTCAATGTTGTGTTACGCATATATCCCTAGATAGGAGTGCATAACCTTCTTATTACAGTCCATTGCTTTTACTTTATGTTAAGTAATTTGCCTGAAGATTATATAAATCATTTCAAATTGCGTTGAGTCGAAGGAGACAATTCTAAAAATTGCAAAATTTAAAGTCAACAAAGTATTGACAATTCATTTATCCCTAACAGATTTTAAAATTCGAAAAATTGCAAAAATGCAATATTTTGATTTTTAAATTTATTGTAAATGTCATTTGATTTTATTGGCAAGAAAAATAGCAAAATTTGAATATGTTAATTGAACAAAAATACAAGTAATAGACTCAATTGCATAAAATACTCTTTAATGGATAAATATTATAAATAGAAATTCCAACCTTCAATTTTGTGTTGAGCATATATCCCTAGATATAAGTGCAAAACCTTCTTATTACAGTGCATTGCTTTTACTTTATGTTAAGTAATTTGCATGAAGATTATATAAATCATTTCAAAACAGAGTATTGACAATTCGTTTATCTTTAGCAGATTTTAAAATTCCAAAAATTGCAAATGTGCAATAATTTGATTTTTAAATTTATTGTTAATGTCGTTTGATTTGATTGATGAGAAAAACATAATATTTGAATATGTTAATTGAACAAAAATACAAGTAATAGACTAAATTGCATAAAATACACTTTAGTGGATAAATATTATAAATAGCAATTTCAAGTTTCAATGTTGTCTTGAGCATATATCCCTAAATGGAAGTGCAGAACCTTCTTATTACAATGCATTGCTTTTGCTTTTTCTTAAGTAATTTGCCTGAAGATTATATAAATCGTTTCAAATTGCGTTGAGTCAAAGGAGACAATTCAGAAAATTGCAAAATTTAAATTCAACGCAATATTGAAAATTGATTTATCTCTGGTAGATATTGTAATTCAAAAAATCACAAAAATGCAAGATTTTGATTTTTAAATTTATTGTTAATGTCGTTTGATTTAATTGGTGACAAAAATACAATATTTGAATATGTTAATTGAACAAAAATACAAGTAATGAACTCAATTACATAAAATAGACTTTAGTGGATGAATATTATAAATATCAATCCCGAGTTTCGATCTTTTGTTAAGCATATATCCCAAGATGGGAGTGCAGAACCTTCTTATTATAGTCCATTACTTTTGCTTTTTCTTAAGTAATTTTCCTGAAGATTACATAAACCATTTCAAATTGCATTAAGGCAAAGAAGACAATTCAAAAAATTGCAAAATTTAAATGCAACAGAGTATTGAAAATTCATTTATCCCTTGTAGATTTTAAAATTTTAAAAATTGCAAAATTGAAACATTTTGATTTTTAAATTTATTATTAATGTCATTTGATTTAATTGGTGAGAAAAATATAATATTTGAATATGTTAATTGAACAAAAATACAAGTAATGGACTCAATTGCATAATAGACACTTTAATGGATGAATATTATAAATCGCAATATCAAGTTTCAAGATTGTGGGAAGCATATATCCCTATATGGGAGTGCAGAACCAACTTATTAGAATCTATTGCTTTTCCTTCTTCTTAAGTAATTTGTCTAAAGATAAGAATTCAATAATCTTTTGAAACTACATTAAGGCAAAGAAGATAATTAAGAAAATTGCAAAATTTAAATTCAACAAATTATTGACAATTTATTTATCCCTAGCAAATTTTAAAATTCTAAAAATTGCAAAAATGCAATATTTTGATTTTTAAATTTGTTATTAATGTCGTTTGAATTGATTGGTGAGAAAAATACAATATTTGAATAAGTTAATTGAACAAAAATACAAGTAATGGACTCAATTGTATAAAATACACTTTAGTGGATAAATATTATAAATAGCAATTCTAAGCTTCAATGTTGTCTTCAGCATATATCCCTAGATGGGAGTGCAGAACCTTCTTATTACAGTCCATCGCTTTTGCTTTTTCTTATGTAATTTGCCTGAAGATTATATAAATCATTCTAAATTGCGTTGAGGCAAAGGTGACAATTCAAAAAATTGCAAAATTTAAATTCATCAGAGTATGGACAATTTATTTATCCCTAACAGATTTTAAAATTCTAAAAATTGCAAAAATGCAATATTTTGATTTTTCATTTATTGTTAATGTTGTTTGATTTAATTAGTGAGAAAAATATAATATTTGAATATGTTAGTTGAATAAAAATACAAGTAATGGACTCAATTGCATAAAATACACTTTAGTGGATGAATATTATAAATAGCAATCCCAAGTTTCAATGTTGTGTTAAGCATATATCCCTAGATGGGAGTGCAGAACCTTCTTATTACAGTCCATTGCTTTTGCTTTTTCTTAAGTAATTTGCCTGAAGATTATATAAATCATTTCAAATTGCGTTGAGGCAAAGGAGACAATTCAGAAAATTGCAAAATTTAAATTCAACAGAGTATTGACAATTCATTTATCCCTAGCAGATTTTAAAATTCTAAAAATTGCAAAATTGAAATATTTTGATTTTTAAATTTATTGTTAATGTCGTTTGATTTAATTGGTGAGAAAAATATAATATGTGAAAAATATAATATTTGAATATGTTAATTGAACAAAAATACAAGTAATGGACTCAATTGCATAAAATACACTTTAGTGGATGAATATTATAAATAGCAATCCCAAGTTTCAATGTTGTGTTAAGCATATATCCCTAGATGGGAGTGCAGAACCTTCTTATTACAGTCCATTGCTTTTGCTTTTTCTTAAGTAATTTGCCTGAAGATTATATAAATCATTTCAAATTGCGTTGAGGCAAAGGAGACAATTCAGAAAATTGCAAAATTTAAATTCAACAGAGTATTGACAATTCATTTATCCCTAGCAGATTTTAAAATTCTAAAAATTGCAAAATTGAAATATTTTGATTTTTAAATTTATTGTTAATGTCGTTTGATTTAATTGGTGAGAAAAATATAATATGTGAAAAATATAATATTTGAATATGTTAATTGAACAAAAATACAAGTAATGGACTCAATTGCATAAAATACACTTTAGTGGATGAATATTATAAATAGCAATCCCAAGTTTCAATGTTGTGTTAAGCATATATCCCTAGATGGGAGTGCAGAACCTTCTTATTACAGTCCATTGCTTTTGCTTTTTCTTAAGTAATTTGCCTGAAGATTATATAAATCATTTCAAATTGCGTTGAGGCAAAGGAGACAATTCAGAAAATTGCAAAATTTAAATTCAACAGAGTATTGACAATTCATTTATCCCTAGCAGATTTTAAAATTCTAAAAATTGCAAAATTGAAATATTTTGATTTTTAAATTTATTGTTAATGTCGTTTGATTTAATTGGTGAGAAAAATATAATATGTGAAAAATATAATATTTGAATATGTTAATTGAACAAAAATACAAGTAATGGACTCAATTGCATAAAAGACACTTTAGTGGATGAATATTATAAATAGCAATCTCAAGTTTCAAGGTTGTGTGAAGCATATATCCCTAGATGGGAGTGGGGAACCATCTTATTAGAGTCCATTGCTTTTCCTTTTTCTTAAGTAATTTGTCTGAAGACAAGAATTCTATAAATCATTTCAAATTGCATTGAGGCAAAGGAGACAATTAAGAAAATTGCAAAATTATAATTCTACAGAGTATTGACAATTTATTTATCCCTAGCAGATTTTAAAATTCTAAAAATTGCAAAAATGCAATATATTTTGATTTTAAATTTGTTAATGTGTCGTTTTATTTAATTGGTGAGAAAAATACAATATTTGAATCAGTTAATTGAGCAAAAATACAAGTAATTGACTCAATTGCATAAAATACACTTTGGTGGATGAATATTATAAATAGCAATCCAAGTTTTAATGTTTGTTAAGCATATATCGCTAGATAGGAGTGCAGAACCTTTTTATTACAGTCCATTGCTTTTGCTTTTTTTTAAGTAATTTGCTTGAAGATTATATAAATCATTTCAAATTGCGTTGAGGCAAAGGAGACAATTCAGAAAATTGCAAAATTTAAATTCAGCAAAGTATTGACAATTCAGTTATCCCTAGCAGATTTTAAAATTTTAAAAATGCAAAATTGAAATATTTTGATTTTTAAATTTATTGTTAATGTCGTTTGATTTAATTGGTGAGAAAAATATAATATGTGAAGAATATAATATTTGAATATGTTAATTGAACAAAAATACAAGTAATGGACTCAATTTGCATAAAAGACACTTTAGGGGATGAATATTACAAATAGCAATGTCAATTTTCAAGGTTGTGTGAAGCATATATCCTTAGATGGGAATGCAGAACCATCTTATTAGAGTCCATTGCTTTTCCTTTTTCCTAAGTAATTTGTCTGAATACAAGAATTCTATAAATCATTTCAAATTGCATTAAGCAAATGAGACAATTAAGAAAATTGCAAATTTATAATTCTACAGATTATTGACAATTTATTTATCCCTAGCAGATTTTAAAATTCTAAAAATTCAAAAATGCAATATGTTGATTTTTAAATTTGTTGTTAATGTCATTTGATTTGATTGGTGAGAAAAATACAATATTTGAATAAGTTAACTGAGCAAAAATACAAGTAATGGACTCAATTGCATAAAAGACACTTTCGTGGATGAATATTATAAATAGCAATGTCAAGTTTCAAGGTTGTATGAAGCATATATCCCTTGATGGGAGTATGGTACCATCTTATTAGAGTCCATTGCTTTTCCTTTTTCTTGAGTAATTTGTCTGAAGACAAGAATTCTATAAATCATTTCAAATTGCAATGAGGCAAAGGAGACAATTAAGAAAATTGCAAAATTATAATTTTACAGATTATTGACAATTTATTTATTCCTACCAGATTTTAAAATTCTAAACATTGCAAAAATGAAATATTTTGATTTTTAAATTTGTTGTTAATGTTGTTTGATTTGATTGGTGAGAAAAATACAATATTTGAATAAGTTAATTGAACAAAAATATAAGTAATGGACTCAATTGCATAAAATACACTTTAGTGGATGAATATAATAAATAACAATCCCGAATTTCAATGCTCTGTTAAGCATATATCCCTAGATGGGAGTGCAGAACCTTCTTATTATAGTCCATTGCTTTTGCTTTTTCTTAAGTAATTTGCCCAAAAATTATATAAATCATTTCAAATTGCGTTGAGTCAAAGGAGACAATTTAGAAAATTCCAAAATTTAAGTTCAACAAAGTATTGAAAATTCATTTATCCAGGCAGATTTTATAATTCTAAAAATTGCAAAAATGCAATATTTTGATTTTTAAATTTGTTGTTAATGTCATTTGATTTGATTGGTGAGAAAAATACAATATTTGAATAAGTTAATTGAACAAAAATACAAGTAATGGACTTAATTCCATAAAATACACTTTAGAGGACGAATATAATAAATAGTAATCCCAAATTTCAATGTTGTGTTAAGCATATATCCTTAGATGGGAGTGCAAAACCCTCTTATTATAGTCCATTGCTTTTACTTTTTCTTAAGTAATTTGCCTAAAGATTATATAAATCATTTCAAATTGCGTTGAGGCAAAGGAGACAATTCAGAAAATTGCAAAATTTAAATTCAACAGAGTATGGACAATTCATTTATCCCTAGCAGATTTTAAAATTCTAAAAATTGCTAAAATGCAATCCTTTGATTTTTAAATTTATTGTTAATGTCATTTGATTTGATTGGTGAGAAAAATATAATATGTGAAGAATATAATATTTGAATTTGTTAATTGAACAAAAATACAAGTAATGGACTCAATTGCATAAAAGACACTGTAGTGGATGAATATTATAAATAGCAATCTCAAGTTTCAAGGTTATGTGAAGCATATATCCCTAGATGGATGTGCGGAACCATCTTATTAGAGTCCATTGTTTTTCCTTTTTCTTAAGTGATTTGTCTGAAGACAAGAATTCTATAAATCATTTCAAATTGCATTGAGGCAAAGGAGACAAGTAAGAAAATTGCAAAATTATAATTCTGCAGATTATTGACAATTTATTTATTTTTAGCAGATTTTAAATTTCTAAAAATTGCAAAAATGCAATATTTTGATTTTTAAATTTGTAGTTAATGTCATTTGATTTAATTGGTGAGAAAAATAAATATTTGAATAAGTTAATTGAACAAAAATACAAGTAATGGACTTAATTGCATAGAATACACTTTAGGAGACGAATATAATAAATAGCATTCCCAAATTTCAATGTTGTGTTAAGCATATATCTCTAGATAGGAATGCAGAACCTTCTTATTACAATCCATTGTTTTTGCTTTTTCTTAAGTAATTTGCCTAAGGATTATATAAATCATTTCAAATTGCGTTAAGGCAAAGGAGACAATTCAGAAAATTGCAAAATTTAAATTCAACAGAGTATAGACAATTCATTTATCCCTAGTATATTTTAAAATTCTAAAAATTGCAAAAATGCAATATTTTGATTTTTTGATTTATTGTTAATATCATTTGATTTGATTGGACTCAATCGCATAAAATACACTTTAGTGGATGAAGATTATAAATAGCAATTCTAAGTTTCAATGTTGTGTTAAGCATATATCCCTAGATGGGTGTGCAGAGCCTTTTTATTACAGTCCATTTCTTTTGCTTTTTCTTAAGTAATTTGCCTAAAGATTATATAAATTATTTAAAATTGCATTAAGGCAAAGAGACAATTCAGAAAATTGCGAAATTTAAATTCAACAGAGTAATGACAATTCATTTGTACCTAGTAGATTTTAAAATTCTAAAAATTGCAAAATTGAAATATTTTGATTTTAAATTTATTGTTAATGTCGTTTGATTTAATTGGTGAGAAAAATATAATATGTGAAGACTATAATATTTGAATATGTTAATTGAACAAAAATACAAGTAATGGACTTAATTGCATAAAAGACACTTTAGTGGATGAATATTATAAATAGCAATCTCAAGTTTCAAGGTTGTGTGAAGCATATATCCCTAGATCGGTGTGCGGAACCATCTTATTAGAGTCCATTGTTTTTCCTTTTTCTTGAGTAATTTGTCTAAAGACAAGAATTTTATAAATCATTTCAAATTGCATTGAGGCAAAGGAGGCAATTAAGAAAATTGCAAAATTTAAATTCAACAGTCATTGACAATTTATTTATCCCTAGCAGATTTTAAAATTCAAAAGATTGTAAAAATGCAATATTTTGATTTTTAAATTTTTTGTTAGTGTCATTTGATTTGATTAGTGAGAAAAATACAATATTTGAATAAGTTAATTGAGCAAAAATACAAGGAATGGACTTAATTGCATAAAATACACTTTGGTGAATGAATATTATAAATAGCAATCCCAAGTTTCAATGTTGTGTTAAGCATATATCCCTAGATGGGAGTGCAGAACCTTCTTATTACATTCCATTGCTTTTGCTTTTTCTTAAGTAATTTGCCTGAAGATTATATAAATCATTTCAAATTGCGTTAAGGCAAAGGAAACAAGTTAGAAAATTGCAAAATTTAAATTCAACAGAGTATTGACAATTCATTTATCCCCCCCTAGCAGATTTTAAAATTCTAAAAATTGCAAAATTGAAATATTTTGATTTTTAAATTTATTGTTAATGTCGTTTGATTTAATTGGTGAGAAAAATATAATATGTGAAGAATATAAGATGTGAATATGTTAATTGAACAAAAATACAAGTAATGGACTCAATTGCATAAAAGACACTTTAGTGGATGAATATTATAAATAGCAATCTCAAGTTTCAAGGTTGTGTGAAGCATATATTCCTAAATGGGTGTGCGGAACCATCTTATTAGAGTCCATTGTTTTTCCTTTTTCTTAAGTAATTTGTCAGAAGACAAGAATTCTATAAATCATTTCAAATTGCATTGAGGCAAAGGAGACAATTAAGAAAATTGCAAAATTTAAATTCAACAGATCATTGACAATTTATTTATCCCTAGCAGATTTCAGAATTGAAAAAATTGTAAAAATGGGATATTTGATTTTTAAATTTCTTGTTAATGTCGTTTGATTAGATTGGTGAGAAAAATACAATATTTGAATAAGTTAACTAAGCAAAAATACAAGTAATGGACTCAATTGCATAAAAGACACTTTCGTGGATGAATATTAAAATAGCAATGTCAAGTTTCAAGGTTGTGTGAAGCATATATCCCTAGATGGGAGTGCAGAACCATCTTATTAGATTCCATTGCTTTTCCTTTTTCTTAAGTAGTTTGTCTGAAGACAAGAATTATATAAATCATTTCAAATTGCATTGAGGCAGAGGAGACAATTAAGAAAATTGCAAAATTATAATTCTGCAGATTATTGATAATTTATTTATCCCTTGCAGATTGTGAAATTCTAAAAATTCCAAAAATGCAATAGTTTGATTTTTAAATTTGTTGTTAATGTCGTTTGATTTGATTGGTGAGAAAAATACAATATTTGAATAAGTTAACTGAACAAAAATACAAGTAATGGACTCAATTGCATAAAATACACTTTAGTAGACGAATATAATAAATAGCAATCCTAAATTTCAATGTTCTGTTAAGCATATATCCCTAGATGGGAGTATAGAACCTTCTTATTATAGTCCATTGCTTTTGCTTTTTCTTAAGTAATTCAACTAAAGATTATATAAATCATTTCAAATTGTGTTGAGTCAAAGGAGACAATTTAGAAAATTCCAAAATTTAAATTCAATAAAGTATTGACAATTCATTTATCGCTAGTAGATTTTATAATTCAAAAAATTGAAAAAATGCAATATTTTGATTTTTAAATTTATTGTTAATGTCGGTTGACTTGATTGGTGAGAAAAATACGACATTTGAATATGTTAATTGAACAAAAATACAAGTAATGGGTTGAATTGCATAAAATACACTTTAATGGATGAATATTATAAATAGCAATCTCATGTTTCAATGTTGTGTTAAGCGTATATGCCTAGATGGGAGTGCAGAACCTTCTTATTACAGTCCATTACTTTTGCTTTTTCTTAAGTAATTTGCCTGAAGATTATATAAATCATTTCAAATTGCGTTGAGGCAAACGAGACAATTCAGAAAATCGCAAAATTTAAGTTCAACAGAGTATAAACAATTCATTTATCCCTAACAGATTTTAAGATTCTAAAAATTGCAAAAATGCAATATTTTGATTTTTAAATTTATTGTTAATGTCATTTGATTTCATTGGTGAGAAAAATATAATATTTGAATATGTTAATTGAACAAAAATACAAGTAATGGACTTAATTGCATAAAAGACACTTTAATGGATGAATATTATAAATAACAATCTCAAGTTTCAAGGTTGTGTGATGCATACATCCCTAAATGGGTGTGCGGAACCATCTTATTAGAGTTCATTATTTTTCCTTTTTCTTAAGTAATTTGGATGAAGACAAGAATTCTATAAATCATTTCAAATTGCATTGAGGCAAAGGAGACAATTAAGAAAATTGCAAAATTTAAATTCAATAGATCATTGACAATTCATTTATCCCTAGCAAATTTCAAAATTCAAAAAATTGTAAAAATGCAATATGTTGGTTTTTAAATTTGTTGTTCATGTCGTTTGATTTGATTAGTAACAAAATACACTTTAGTGGACGAATATAATAAATAGCAATCCCAAATTTCAATGTTCTGTTAAGCATATATCCTAAATGGGAGTGCAGAACCTTCTTATTATAGTCCATTGCTTTTGCTTTTTCTTAAGTAATTCGACTAAAGATTATATAAATCATTTCAATTAGCATTGAGTCAAAGGAGACAATTTAGAAAATTCCAAAATTTAAATTCAATAGAGTATTGACAATTCATTTATCGCTAGTAGATTTTATAATTCTAAAAATTGAAAAAATGCAATATTTTGATTTTTAAATTTATTGTTAATGTCGATTGACTTGATTGGTGAGAAAAATATGACATTTGAATATGTTAATTGAACAAAAATACATGTAATGGACTGAATTGCATAAAATACACTTTAGTGGATAAATATTATAAATAGCAATCTCATGTTTCAATGTTGTGTTAAGCATATATGCCTCGATGGCAGTGCAGAACCTTCTTATTACAGTCCATTACTTTCACTTTTTCTTAAGTAATTTTCCTGAAGATTGTATAAATCATTTCAAATTGCGTTGAGGCAAAGGCGAAAATTCAGAAAATTGCAAAATTTAAATTCAACAAAGTATAGACAATTCATTTATCCCTAGTAGATTTTATAATTCTAAAAATTGCAAAAATGCAATATTTTGATTTTTAAATTTATTGTTAATATCGATTTATTTGATTGGTGAGAAAAATACGACATTTGAATATGTTAATTGAACAAAAATTCAAGTAATGGACTGAATTGCATAAAATACACTTTAGTGGATGAATATTATAAATAGCAATCCCATATTTCAACGTTGTGTTAAGCATATATCCCAAGATGGGAGTGCAGAACCTTTTTATTACAGTCCGTTGCTTTTGCTTTTTTTAAGTAATTTGCCTGAAGATTATATAAATCATTTCAAATTGCGTTGAGGCAAAGGAAACAATTCATAAAATTGAAAATTTTAAATTTAACAAAGTATTGACAATTCATTTATCCCTAGCAAATTTTGAAATTCTAAAAATTGCAAAATTGAAATATTTTGATTTTTAAATTTATTTTTAATGTCTTTTGAATTAATTGTAGAGAAAAATATAATATGTGATAAATATAATATTTAAATATGTTAATTGAACAAAAATACAAGTAATGCACTTAATTGCATAAAAGACACTTTAGTGGATGAAAATACAATATTTGAATAAGTTAATTGAGCAAAAATACAAGTAATGGACTCAATTGCATAAAAGACACTTTAATGGACGAATATAATAAATAGCAATTCTAAATTTACCAGTTGTGTTAAGAATATATCCCTAAATAGGAATGCAAAACTTTCTTATTATAGTCTGTTGTTATTAGAGTCCAAGGTTGTGTGAAGCAATCTCAAGTTTCAAGGTTGTGTGAAACATAGATACCTAGATCGGTGTTCAAAATCATCTTATTAGAGTCCATTGTTTTTCCTTTTTCTTAAGTAATTTTTCTAAAAATGAGAATTCTATAAAATATTTCAAATTGCATTGAGGCAAAGGAGATAACTAAGAAAATTGCAAAATTTAAATTCAACAGATCATTGACAATTTATTTATCCCTAGTAGATTTCAAAATTCAAAAAATTGTGAAAATGCAATATTTTGATTTTTAAATTTGTTGTTAATGTCGTTTGATTTGATTGATGAGAAAAATACAATATTTGAATAAGTTAATTAAGCAAAAATACAAGTAATGGACTCAATTGCATAAAAGTCACTTTCTTGGATGAATATTATAAATAGCAATCTCAAGTTTCAAGGTTGTGTGAAGCATGTATGCCTAGATGGGAGTGCGGTACCATCTTATTAGATTCCATTGATTTTCATTTTTCCTAAGTAATTTGTCTAAAGACAAGAATTCTATGAATCATTTCAAATTGCCTTGAGACAAAGGAGACAATTAAGAAAATTGCAAAATTATAATTCTGCAGATTATTGACAATTTATTTACCTCTAGTAGATTTTAAAATTCTAAAAATTGCAAAAATGCAATATTTTGATTTTTAAATTTGTTGTTAATGTCGTTTAATTTGATTGGTGAGAAAAATACAATATTTGAAAAAGTTAATTGAGCAAAAATACAAGTAATGGACTCAATTGTATAAAAGACACTTTCGTGGATGAATATTATAAATAGCAATGTCAAGTTTCAAGGTTGTGTGAAGCATATATCCTTTAATGGGAGTGTGGTACCATCTTATTAGAGTCCATTACTTTTCCTTTTTCTTGAGTAATTTGTCTGAAGACAAGAATTCTATAAATCATTTCAAATTGCATTGAGGCAAAGGAGACAATTAAGAAAATTGCAAAATTATAATTCTGCAGATTATTGACAATTTATTTATCCCTAGTAGATTTTAAAATTTCAAAAATTGCAAAAATGCAATATTTTGATTTTTAAATTTGTTGTTAATGTTGTTTGATTTGATTGGTGAGAAAAATACAATATTTGAATAAGTTAATTGAACAAAAATACAAGTAACGAACTCAATTGCATAAAAGTCACTTTCTTGGATAAATATTATAAATAGCAATGTCAAGTTTCAAGGTTGTATGAAGCATATATCCCTTGATGGGAGTATGGTACCATCTTATTAGAGTCCATTGCTTTTCCTTTTTCTTGAGTAATTTGTCTGAAGACAAGAATTCTATAAATCATTTCAAATTGCAGTGAGGCAAAGGAGACAATTAAGAAAATTGAAAAATTATAATTCTGCAGATTATTGACAATTTATTTATCCCTAGTAGATTTTAAAATTTCAAAAATTTCCAAAATGCAATATTTTGATTTTTAAATTTGTTGTTAATGTTGTTTGATTTGATTGGTGAGAAAAATACAATATTTGAATAAGTTAATTGAACAAAAATACAAGTAATGGACTCAGTTCAATAAAATACACTATAGTGGATGAATATAATAAGTAGCAATCTCAAATTTCAATATTATGTTAAGCATATATCCCTAGATGGGAGTGCAGAACCTTCTTATTATAGTCCATTACTTTTATTTTTTCTTAAGTAATTTGCCTAAAGATTATACAAATCATTTCAAATTGCGTTGAGTCAAAGGAGACAATTCAGAAAATTGCAAAATTTAAATTCAATAGAGTATTGACAATTCATTTATCTCTAACAGATTTTAAAATTCTAAAAATTGCAAAATTGAAATATTTTGATTTTTAAAATTATTGTTAATGTCGTTTGATTTAATTGGTGAGAAAAATATAATATGTGAAGAATATAATATTTGAATATGTTAATTGAACAAAAATACAAGTAATGGACTCAATTGCATAAAAGACACTCTAGTGGATGAATATTATAAATAGCAATCTCAAGTTTCAAGGTTATGTGAGGAATATATTCGTAGATGGGGTGTGGGGAACCATCTTATTAGAGTCCGTTGCTTTTCCTTTTTCCTAAATAATTTGTCTGAAGACAAGAATTCTATAAATAATTTTAAATCTGCTAGGGATAAATCAATTGTCAATACTCTCTTGAAGTTAAATTTATCAATTTTTTGAATTGTCTCCTTTGCCTCAAGGCAATTTGAAATGATTTATATAATCTTCAAGCAAATTACTTAAGAAAAAGCAAAAGCAATGGACTGTAATAAAAAGGTTCTGTACTCCCATCTAGCGATATATGCATAACACAACATTGAAACTTGGGATTACTATTTATAGTATTCATCCACTAAGGTGTATTTTATGCAATTGAGTCCATTACTTGTATTTTTGTTCAATTAACTTATTGAAATATTGTATTTTTCTCACCAATCAAATCAAACAACATTAACAACAAATTTAAAAATCAAAATATTGCGTTTTTGCAATTTTTAGAATCTTAAAATCTACTAGGGATAAATAAATTGTCAATAATATATGCAATTATAATTTTGCAATTTTCTTAATTGTCTCCCTTGCCTCAATGCAATTTGAAATGATTTATAGAATTCTTGTCTACAAACAAATTACTTAGGAAAAAGGAAAAGCAATGGACTCTAATAGGAAGGTTCTACACTACCAACTAGGAATATATGCTTCACACAACCTTGAAACTTGAGATTGCTATTTATAATATTCATCCACTAAAGTGTGTTTTATGCAATTGAGTCCATTACTTGTATTTTTGTGAATTAACATATTCAAATATTGTATTTTTCACACCAAACAAATCAAACGATATTAACAATAAATTTAAAAATCAAAATATTATACTTTTGCAATTTTTGGAATTTTAAAATCTGCTAGGGATAAATGAATTGTCAATTCTCTGTTGAATTTAAATTTTACAATTTTTTGAATTGCCTCCTTTGCCTCAATGCAATTTCAAATGATTTATATAATCTTCAGGCAAATTATTTAAGAAAAAGCAAAAGCAATGAACTGTAATAAGAAGGTTCTGCACTCCCATCTAGGGATATATGCTTAATACAACATTGAAACTTCAGATTGCTATTTCTAATATTCATCCACAAAAATGTATTTTATGCAATTGAGTCCATTACTTGCATTGTTGTTCAACTAACGTATTCAAATGTTATATTTTTCACATATTATATTTTTCTTACCAATTAAATCAAACGACATTAACAATAAATTTAAAAAACAAAATATTTTAATTTTGCAATTTTTAGAATTTTAAAATCTGCTAAGGATAAATAAATTGTTAATACTCTATTGAAGTTAAATTTTGCAATTTTCTAAATTGTCTCCTTTGCCTCAACGCAATTTCAAATGATTTATATAATCTTCAGGCAAATTACTAAAGAAAAAGCAAAAGCAATGGACTGTAATATAGAGGTTCTACACTCCCATCTAGAGATATATGCCTAACACAACATTGAAACCTGGGATTGCTATTTCTAATATTCATCCACTAAAGTATATTTTATGCAATTGAGTCAATTACTAGTATTTTTGTTCAATTAACATATTGAAATATTGTATTTTTCTTACCAATCAAATCAAACAACATTAACAACAAATTTAAAAATCAAAATATTGCGTTTTTGCAATTTTTAGAATTTTCAAATCTGCTAGGGATTAATAAATTGTCAATACTCTGTTGAAGTTAAATTTTGAAATTTTATGAATTGTCTCCTTTGCCTCAAGGCAATTTCAAATGATTTATATAATCTTCAGGCAAATTACTTAAGAAAAAGTAAAAGCAATGGACTGTGATAAAAAGGTTCTGCACTCCCATCTAGGGATATATGCATAACACAACATTGAAACTTGGGATTACTATTTATAGTATTCATCCACTAAGGTGTATTTTATGCAATTGAGTCTACTACTTGTATTTTTGTTCAATTAACTTATTGAAATATTGTATTTTTCTCACCAATCAAATCAAACAATATTAACAACAAATTTAAAAAACAAAATATTGCGTTTGTTCAATTTTTAGAATTTTCAAATCTATTAAAGATAAATGAATTGTCAATACTCTATTGAATTTAAATTTTGCAATTTTCTGAATTGTCTCCTTTGCCTTAACGAAATTTGATAAGATTTATATAATCTTCAAGCAGATTACCTAACAAAAAGCAAATGCAATTGACTGTAATAAGAAGGTTCTGCACTCCCATCTCGGGATATATGCTTAACACAACATTGAAACTTGAGATTGCTATTTATAATATTCATCCACTAAAGTGTATTTTATGCAATTGAGTCCATTATTTGTATTTTTGTTCAATTAACGTATTCAAATATTATATTTTTCACATATTATATTTTTCTCACCAATTAAATCAAACGACATTAACAATAAATTTAAAAAAATCCACATATTTCAATTTTCCAATTTTTAGAATTTTAAAATCTGTTAGGGATAAATGTACTGTCAATACTCTATTGAATTTTGCAATTTTCCGAATTGTCTCCTTTGCCTCAACACAATTTGAAATGATTTATATAATCTTCAGGCAAATTACTTAACAGAAAGCAATAGCAATGGACTGTAATAAGAAAGTTCTACACTCCTATCTAGGGATATATGCATAACACAATATTGAAACTTGGGATTGCTATTTATAGTATTCATCCACTAAAGTGTGTTTTATGCAATTGAGTCTATTACTTGTATTTTTGTTCAATTAACTTATTCAAATATTGTATTTTTCTCACCAATCAATTCAAACGATATTAACAACAAATTTAAAAATCAAAATATTGCGTTTTTGTAATTTTTAGAATTTTAAAATTTGCTAGGGATAAATAAATTGTAAATAATCTGTACAATTATAATTTTGCAATTTTCTTAATTGTCTCCCTTGCCTCAATGCAATTTGAAATGATTTATAGAATTCTTGTCTTTAGACAATTTACTTAGGAAAAAGGTAAAGCAATGGACTCTAATAGGAAGGTTTCACACTCCCATCTAGGGATATATGCATAACCCAACATTGAAGCTTGGGATTGCTATTTATAATATTCATCCACTAAAGTATATTTTATGCAATTGAGTCCATTACTTGTATTTTTGTGCAATTAACATATTCAAATATTGTATTTTTTCACACCAAACAAATCAAACGACATTAACAATGAATTTAAAAGTCAAAATATTGCACTTCTGCAATTTTTGAAATTTTAAAATTTGGTAGGGATAAATGAATTGTCAATACTCTGTTGAATTTAATTTTGCAATTTTCTGAATTGTCACCTTTGCCTTAGCGCAATTTGAAATGATTTGAATAATTTTCAAGCAAATTACTTAAGAAAAAGCAAAAGCAATGGACAGTAATAAAAAGGTTCTGCATTCCTATCTAGGGATATATGCTTAACACAACATTGAAATTTGGGATTGCTATTTATTATATTTGTCATCTAAAGTCTATTTTATGCAAATTGAGTCTATTACTTATATTTTTGTTCAATTAACTTATTCAAATATTGTATTTTTCTCACCGATCAATTCAAACGATATTAACAACAAATTTAAAAATCAAAATATTGCGTTTTTGCAATTTTTAGAATTTTAAAATTTGCTAGGGATAAATAAATTGTCAATAATCTGTACAATTATGATTTGCAATTTTCTTAATTGTCTCCCTTGCCTCAATGCAATTTGAAATGATTTATAGAATTCTTGTCTTTAGACAATTTACTTAGGAAAAAGGTAAAGCAATGGACTCTAATAGGAAGGTTTCACACTCCCATCTAGGAATATATGCTTAACACAACATTGAAACTTGGGATTGCTATTTATAATATTCATCCATTAAAGTATATTTTATGCAATTGAGTCCATTACTTGTATTTTTGTGCAATTAACATATTCAAATATTGTATTTTTTCACACCAAACAAATCAAATGACATTAACAATGAATTTAAAAGTCAAAATATTGCACTTTTGCAATTTTTGAAATTTTAAAATCTGGTAGAGATAAATGAATTGTCAATACTCTGTTGAATTTAATTTTGCAATTTTCTGCATTGTCTCCTTTACCTTAGCACAATTTGAAATGATTTGTATAATTTTCAAGCAAATTACTTAAGAAAAAGCAAAAGCAATGGACTGTAATAAGAAGGTTCTGCATTCCTATCTAGGGATATATGCTTAACACAACATTGAAATTTGGGATTGCTATTTATTATATTTGTCATCCAAAGTCTATTTTATGCAAATTGAGTCCATTACTTATATTTTTGTTCAATTAACTTATTCAAATGTTGTATTTTTCTCACCTGATCAATTCAAACGATATTAACAACAAATTTAAAAATCAAAAATATTGCGTTTTTGCAATTTTTAGAAATTTTAAAATTTGCTAAAGATAAATAAATTGTCAATAATCTGTACAATTATAATTTTGCAATTTTCTTAATTGTCTCCCTTGCCTCAATGCAATTTGAAATGATTTATAGAATTCTTGTCTTTAGACAATTTACTTAGGAAAAAGGTAAAGCAATGGACTCTAATAGGAAGGTTTCACACTCCATCTTAGGAATATATGCTTAACACAACATTGGAAGCTTGGGATTGTTATTTATAATATTCATCCACTAAAGTATATTTTATGCAATTGAGTCCATTACTTGTATTTTTGTGCAATTAACATATTCAAACATTGTATTTTTTGACACCAAACAAATCAAACGACAATAACAATGAATTTAAAAGTCAAAATATTGCACTTTTGCAATTTTTGGAAATTTTAAAATCTGGTAGGATAAATGAATTGTTCAATACTCTGTTGAATTTAATTTTGCAATTTTCTGCATTGTCTCCTTTGCCTTAGCGCAATTTGAAATGATTTGTATAAGTTTTCAAAGCAAATTGCTTAAGAAAAAGCAAAAGCAATGGACTGTAATAAGAAGGTTCTGCATTCCTATCTGGAGATATATGCTTAACACAACATTGAAATTTGGGATTGCTATTTATTATATTTGTCATCTAAAGTCTATTTATGCAAATTGAGTCCATTACTTATATTTTTGTTCAATTAACTTATTCAAATATGTATTTTTCTCACCGATCAATTCAAACGATATTAACAACAAATTTAAAAATCAAAATATTGCGTTTTTGCATTTTTAGAATTTTAAAATTTGCTAGGATAAATAAATTGTCAATAATCTGTACAATTATAATTTTGCAATTTTCTTAATTGTCTCCTTGCCTCAATGCAATTTGAAATGATTTATAGAATTCTTGTCTTTAGACAATTTACTTAGGAAAAAGGTAAAGCAATGGACTCTAATAGGAAGGTTTCACACTCCCATCTAGGAATATATGCTTAACACAACATTGAAGCTTGGATTGCTATTTATAATATTCATCCACTAAAGTATATTTTATGCAATTGAGTCCATTACTTGTATTTTTGTGCAATTAACATATTTCAAATATTGTATTTTTTCACACCAAACAAATCAAACGACATTAACAATGAATTTAAAAGTCAAAATATTGCACTTTTGCAATTTTGAAATTTAAAATCTGGTAGGAATAAATGAATTGTCAATACTCTGTTGAATTTAATTTTGCAATTTTCTGAATTGTCTCCTTTGCCTTAGCGCAATTTGAAATGATTTGTATAATTTTCAAGCAAATTACTTAAGAAAAAGCAAAAGCAATGGACTGTAATAAGAGGTTCTGCATTCCTATCTAGGGATATATGCTTAACACAACATTGAAATTTGGGATTGCTATTTATTATATTTGTCATCTAAGGTCTATTTTATGCAAATTGAGTCCATTACTTATATTTTTGTTCAATTAACTTATTCAAATATTGTATTTTTCTCACCGATCAATTCAAACGATATTAACAACAAATTTAAAAATCAAAATATTGCGTTTTTGCAATTTTAGAATTTTAAAATTTGCTAGGGATAAATAAATTGTCAATATCTGTACAATTATAATTTTGCAATTTTCTTAATTGTCTCCCTTGCCTCAATGCCAATTTGAAATGATTTATAGAAATTTTGTCTTTAGACAATTACTTAGGAAAAGGTAAAGCAATGGACTCTGAATAGGAAGGTTTCACATCCATCTAAGGATATATGCTTAACACAACATTGAAGCTTGGGATTGCTTTTTATAATATCATAAACTAAAGTATTTTTTATGCAATTGAGTCCATTACTTGTATTTTTTGTGAATTAACATATTCAAATATTGTATTTTTCACACCAAACAAATCAAACGACATTAACAAAAATTTAAAAATCAAAATATTGCACTTTTTGCAATTTTTGGAATTTTAAAATCTGGTAGGGATAAATGAATTGTCAATT
>JAIRCJ010000307.1:0-82566 GCA_020883675.1 Bruguiera gymnorhiza
AACAGAACCCAACACCAATGCTGGTATAGGATCGTTCTAACAAAGGTAAAGGATTTGAGTCCTGACTCAATGATTATAAACAACTAAGAACCAAAACTATAAGATTAGAGATGCCACTCCTAACAACAACAATGTTAAAGAAGATAAGTCTATTGAACCAACACACTCAAGTATGAAAGTTCAAAATTAGTTCTCAAAGAACCAGAGAAAAATAGCTCCATCCACGCATCCCCCCAGTCCTCCCTCCAGCCACCCATTTTATATGCTAACCCCCAAAAACCCTAGCTAATAAGATGGACTTATTAAGGAAATTCGTCCAACCCACTAAATAATTATAAAAATCCATGAAAATAACCCATTTAAATGCCTAAACATGGGCTCCCAAATCCAACTTCCTTCCCAAGGCCATGGTTCTCAAATTTCTCCACATATGACACATTTGCAAAGCCCTAGTGAAGCCTTCATCATCCATAACTTGTACCTAGCAACTTCCTGATAGTAAATATGGCACAACAAGTTGTTAAGAGCTTCCTTTATTTTCTTTGACCTTGCCCTTGTCATTGGTCCTCCAAGGTTTTGCAAAGCATCAACTCCCTTACTGATTTGAGCTGGTACAATATGGCTTCCATCAAGGTATTAGAAGAATGAGAGAGCAGGTCAGTTAACCTTAGTATAAAGTTGACTTTCCTCCCTTAAATTTTGCTTCTGTGGTTAATGAACCATTAGAAACATCCAATTAGACATTTAGTCCTAGTCCTCTTTTTATCTAAAATGGGATATCAAGACAAAGATAGGGGTCTAATGTCCTTGAAGTAGTCAATAAGGTAAATGAAAATTTGAGATAGATATTTTACTCTCCTAAGAATACTATAAAAAGAAAATGGTTTTTTTTATGACTCTTTAATATTAAAAGAAAGAATGAGAAATATGGTATAAATGATATAAGATATATACCAATGGTATAAGAGCAATAGATATATTCACCTATTTGGAAAAGGTCCACAAATTTAAGAAAAAACCTTTCCTAAATTTTTTTACCTTAGAGAAATGCAAAGCATATCAAGAATATTTTGCAAGAAAAGGAAAAAAGTTATTAGTGTTCACCAACTTGCACTTAACCTAAGTGTTAAGATAAAAGGTCGTGAGGTTATAACCTTATAACATAAAATGGAACCTTTCATTAGTCTCATTATAGAGCAGAGAAACTATACTAATCTTTATCTTCAATTTATAAGAAATCAACTTAATAAAGTTAAAGAAAAAATTGAAGTAACTCACAAAGCTCTAAGACCCCAAGTTCTCATTTCTTAATGAATGAGACCACCACTTCATTTCTTACTAATAAGGTTTCTCATTTTATTTTGAGGATTCATTCACACAAAATAATCATGAAATTAACTTTTGTACCTACACCAATAATTATATTCATTATGACAAGAATGTTAATACACCTTTAGTAATCTAAGTCCATTAAATTCCATCAAACATAGGATTCATTGCTCTTGATTAGCTTTTCTTACATGATTTAAATAGTGCATTTGCTAAAAGATGAGACCATCATTACATTTCTTAATAACAAAGCTTCTCTTTTTGTTTGCATAAGTTATTAATGCAAAATAATCATGAAATTAAATTTTGTAACTACAATAAATAATAGATTCATAATGACAAATATGTCAATACTCCTTGGGTAGTCTAAATTCGTCACAAATATGAGTAATTGATCTTAATTAGCTTTTTTGATGTGTTTTAAATGACTCATTTGCTAAAAGATGAGATCATCAATTCATTTCTTATTAACAAGGATTCACCCTTTGTTTCCAAGAGTTATTCACACAAAAAGATCATGATTTGTTTTTTTTTTTTGTCTACACTAAACATTAGATTCATAGCAACATGCACAACAAAACAACTTTGGTAGTCTAAATTCATTAAAGCTTATCAAACTAAGGCAACATCCATCTTGATTTGCTTTTCTTACATGGTTTGAATAGTTCATTTGCTAAAAGATGAGTTTGTCACATAATTTCTTCCTAAGCATCTCCTTTCATTGCTAAAAGTTAGATTCCTAGCTACAAACATGAAATGATATACCTAAGAATCAGAGACGTTCTTGCATTTATGTTTAGGGATCTACATGAAATGATATGCCAAGAATTAGAGACTTGATTGTATTGATATTTAAGGAAATCTAAAGTAATGATTGTTTTGTTTAAGGTAGTTTATGATTTGATGAAAAGAAGCAAAATTTAAAAGAAAGAAAAAAAAAAAACTAGCAGCCTCTTGTTTCATAAGAAATTCGCCACAAATAAGAAGAAGCTGGTTAGATTCACCACACCCTTAGATAAAAGAAGGAAGAGTGATAAGAATCAATTGTTAATTCACCACTAAACAAATAAATTACATAAATAAGAATTAGGGTAAAATGCAGGCTGCATTATTAATAATATTCTCCAAAATTATTCATCAATAGTGTTTCTCAATCCCTCAAATAGGGAACAATGCTAAAATTAGCTAAGAGTTGTAAAATAGGAAAATTAGGTTACTGCTAATTAGCTACAAAATAGGTTATAAAATAGAACATAAAACATTAGAAATAAACACATACGGACTGAGTTTCACACCCTGATTAATTAAAAGCCCAAACTAAAATAAACTAATTAAATTGAAAAGAAATAAGATAGAAATAAACTCTTACCATCACTCTAATCCAAACAGGCCCATTCATGTCTAATCCTCTAAGCAAGTGAACAATATCATCAATGCTAGCTCTGACCTTTAGACTCTCCATATATGATGTATTCTCCCTAAAAAGCAATTATAGGGCTGTTTAAAGATTCTTAGCCCTTGAATGAGTAATTGGCCCAAAACTATGAAACACAAAATCTTGGGCAGCTCCCATATGGATCACATCATCTTCCCTAGGTTGAATAGGATTTGCCCTCAAATTTGACTCTCTATATCCTCTGAGTAAGCTGATAAATCCCTTTCATTGAATGTGATTGATCCATTTTATTCACCTGCCAAATCAATCTTGTAGGCATTGTCACTCGCCTTTACTAGCACTTTGAAAGGCCATTTGCTTGAGGCATAAGCTTGGACTTCCTTTTACTTGGAAATATCACTTTTCAAAGAAGAATCCATGCAAGATCAATTGGAACAAATTGAATTTGTTTTACCCCTTTCTTGTCCACTTTCTCATAGGCTACATTTCATTTTTTTTATTTGCTGTTTGATACTCTCATGCCTCCATGATGGCACACCTGCCACTACATTTACATTTCCCTTTTTGTACTTGATGACATATGGAAAGGCCTCTAAGAACCCCACCCATTTAGCATTTATTTGATTCAGCTTTACTTTACCCCTTCAAATGCTTCAAGGATTCACGATTTATGTAAATAACAAACTCCTAAGACAACAAGTAGTGCTGCCAAGTCACTAAAGTTCAAATTAGTGCATAGAACTACTCACTAAAATAGGTTGTGGGACATTTATCTTGCATAAGAACAGCTCTAATTTGCACTCCTGAAGCATCAAACTCCACTTCAAAGTCTTTAAAATTTTGGGAAGAACTAAGTAGGTGTTGAACACAACCTCTCCTTAATCATCTCAAAACACTTTTGGGCGGCCTCATTCCACCTAAAGTCACCACCTTTCTTGATACACTTAGCCAAAGAGCCAAGAATAGTGCTGAAATTTTTCACAAACTTGCTATAAAAGGATGTTAGCCCATGGAAACTCTTCACCTTTGAAACCCTAGTAGGTATAGGCCACTCCTTAATGGCCTCCACTTTCTCCTTATTAACTTCAACCCTATGTTGCAAAACTATATAACTGAGAAAAATGACTTTATCTTGGCAAAATTGGCACTTCTTTAAGTTAGCAAACAATTTCTCTTGTTCTAGTATTCCTCTTATAAATTAAAATGTCATCAAAATAAACCACAACAAATAAACTTACAAAGCACATGATTCATCAATCACATGAAAGTACTTAATGCATTAGACAAGCCAAATGGCATGACTAGCCATTCATACAATCCATGCTTTGTCTTAAATGCAGTTTTTGATACTTTTTCATGAATGCATTAACCTTAGGAGTCATTAATCTTCATTAACTATTCTTGCATGGTTTGATTGGTTTAATTCCTAAAAAATGAGACTATAACCTTAGGAGTCATCAATCTTCATTAACTATTCTTGCATGGTTTGATTGGTTCAATTCCTAAAAAATGAGACTATCACTTCACTTCTTGCTAACATCACTTTTCCTTTGTTTTAAGGAGTTGTTCACAAAAAATGGTGGTGAAATTGACTTATTTGTCAATTGAAAACATTAGGTTTAATGCAAAAAGCAAGTAAATACACTTTGGTAGTTTAAATCAATTGAAGTCCATCAAATGTAAAAGTTATTGATATTGATTAGCTCTTCATACTTGGATTGTTTGCTTGAAAGGTGACACCTCCAATTGATTTCTTTCTAATAAGACTTCTCCTTTTGGTTCAAGGATTGATTCACACAAAATAATTACAAAATAAACTTTTATGCCTATACCAAATATTATATTCAATGTGATAAGTGCATCAACACTCCTTTCATGTGTGCATCAAATATATGAGTCATTGATCTTGATTAGCTTTCTATACTTGGTTTAAATGGTTAATTGCTTGAAAGATGACACCGTCACTTTATTTATTTCTAACAAAACTTCTCTTTTTGTTGTACAAAATTATTCACACAAAATGATCACGAAATAAATTTTTATGTCTACACTAAATATTATATTCAACACGATAAGTATGTCAACACTCCTTTCATGAATACATAAAACATAGGAGTCATTAATCTTTATTAAATATTCTTGCATGGTTTGAATGATTTATTGCTTGAAAGGTGACACGATCACTTCATTTGTTGTTAACAATGCTTATCTTTTCATTGCAAGGAGTCGATCACACAAAATAATAATGGAATTAACATTTTTGTCAAAAACAATCATATTCATTAAGAAAAGCAACTAAATGCACCTTTGGTAGTCTGAATCCATTAAAGTTGATGTGAACCCCAAGGAGCACAATAGACACCATAAGCAAAACAAAGAATTCAAAACCAATGTTCAAAGGAACATGAATCTAAGATATAAACTTAGACCCAATGTTCAAAAGAACACAAGTCTAAGGTCTAAACTTAGACCGAATGTTCAAAGGAACACGAACCTAAGGTATAAACCTAGACCTGATGTTCAAAGGAACATGAACCAAAGGTATAAAGAAGGTTATGGATGTCACACTCCAAAAAGAAGGGATTTAGGAGTGATAAATCAGGTCAAAATGCCTCAAGACAATAATTATGATAAGTTTGCAAAGATCAATGAAGAACCAAAAGAAAAAATTCTCACTTTTTTTCACCAATGATTTATATCTTTTAACAATGAAATCAAGCCTATTTAAGTAACAACCTTAACCCTAAAAGTAAAGATAATGATGTACTACTAAAATATAAGAACACTCTTATTTTATTGTAAACTCATACTTTATAACAAACTCTTACTTAGGAGTTCATTTTATTATTTAACCATTGCTCATTAAGCTTTTCAATCATATTAATAAAACCTTAATCCTTTTTTAACCTTAAATTCACGTCATTTGTTACTTAGTTAGCTTGAATATCCTTAATCAACACGTTTAATGCCTCTTTCATCCTTTTAGCCTTTAAATGTGTCATTGACCTATTGTGAATGCTCAATTGATCCTTAGAAGCCCTTCATGCATCAACTCCATCATGTATGTTATTAATAGCCATAACTTAATTAAGCATCTTGATCATTGAAGTTCTATTCTAAGTGTTTTATGTTATGAGAAATTGTATGCTAACTGCAACAAATGTTACTTTTGCACTAATTATGTCATGCTAAAGGGATTGAGGTTGATGAGGAAAAGATTAAGGCAATTTTTTACTAGCCAACACCTAAGTTAGTTAGTGAAGTGTGTAGTTTCTATGACTTAGTTAGTTTCTATAGACACTTTGTTAAAGACTTTAGCACCATTGTTGTACCCCTAACTAAGGTTGCTAAAAAAATATGGGCTTTTTTGTGGGGTAGTGATCGAGACAAGGTTTTTAATTTGATCAAAGAAAAATTAAGTTATGCACCCTTACTTTTTTTACATAACATTGCTAAAACTTTGAAATTGAGTTTGATAGTCAAGTATTGACATTAGAGCTTTTTTTATGCAGGAAAGGTGACCAATTGCCTACCTTAGTGAAAAACTAAATGGAGTAGCCCTTAATTATCCCACTGATGATATGGATATATATGCATCGTTATGGGTTTGAAGACATGACAACATTACCTTTGGCCTAAGGAGTTTGCCATCCATACCTTTGACCATGAATCCTTGAAACATTTAAAGGGTCAAGGGAAGTTAAACAAAATATATATCAAATGGGTCAAATTCATTAAGATGTTTCCTAATGTCATTAAATATAAATAAAGGAAGGAGAATGTGGTGGCTAATGAATTACCATGAAAGTATGCCCTTGTTTATATTTTGAATGCAAAATTATTAGGATTTGAGTACATTAAAAAACTTATATGCTAATAATCCTAATTTTCCTAATGTTTACAAAACTTGTGAGAAAATGACTTTTGAGAAATTTTATGGGTATGAGGATTATTTGTTTAGAAAGAATAGATTGTGTGTGCTTATAGGTTCCTTGTAAGAGCTACTTGTATGTGAGGCTTATAAGGGTGGTCTAATAAGTCATTTTGAAATTAAGAAAACCCTAGATGTCTTAGTTAAGCATTTCTTTTGGCCGCACATGAAACAAGATGTTGAGAGTGTGTGTAAGAAGTGCATAACATGTAAACAAGCCAAATTTAGAGTTTTACCCTATAGCTTTTACACTCATTTATCTATACTTAACCAATCTTGAGTTGATTTATCTATGGACTTTGTGTTTAGGTTGTTCTGATCAAAAAAGGGTGGAGATTTTGTATTTATTATTGTTGATAGATTTTAATAGATGACACATTTCATCCTATGTCAAAATTAACGATATAAGCAATGTGGCAAAATTGTTCTTCAAAAAGGTAATACATTTACATGGCATGCCTTAAAGCATTATTTTAGACTAAAAGTCATTATGGGATAAGTTAGGTACTAAAGTATTGTTCTCAATTATTGTCATTCACAAAGAGATGGGCTAAACGAGGTACTTTGTTACATATTATTATTTGCATGAATTTGAAAACATGGGAAAATTGTTTGTTGCATCTAAAGTTTGTATATAATAAGAGTGTTCATTCTACTGCTAGTTCCTCTCCATATGAAATTGTGTATGGTTTTAATTCTTTGGCTCCTTTGGATTTGACACCTTTACCTATTGATGACTATGCTAGCTTAGATGGTGAACACAAGGCTAAAATGATGAAAAAGTTGCATAAAAAGGTACAATAACAACTGGCATAACAAACTAAGCAATATGCATCTTATGCCAATAAAGGGTGAAAAAAGATAGTGTTTAAGCCTAATGATTAAGTTTAGGTGCATATGCACAAGGAAAGTTAATGTTTATAAGTTAACCTTCTTGGTGAGTACAATGTGAATGCAACATTTAATGTTACTAATCTTTCTCCTTATGATATAGGTGATAATTCAAGGATGAATCCTTTTGAGGAGATGGGGAATGATGAGATTTATGGAAGTGTTGATGCATGAAGGGCTTCTAAGGATCCATTGAGCATTTAAGAAGCACCAGTGGCATGTTATAGAGTTGAAAGGGTTATGCAATTTGTTGCTACACCTTCTCATGCAACTTCCTCACTATTTCCACCTTATGTTCACCATTTTAGCTAGCATACTCATCAATAGGGAAAGGCATCAAATCCAAAGGAGTCAAAGGATTAAAAGCATACACAATTTCACATGAAGAGTAACTAGTAGCATAATGAATATTCTTATTGTATGCCAACTCTACATATGGCAAACAATCTTCCCACATTTTCAAATTCATTTGAATAATAGTACACAACAAAGTAGAAAGAGTTCAATTTACTATCTCGGTTTGCCCATTTCTTTATGGATAGCAAGTAGTTGAGAATAACATTTTAGTACTTAACTTACCTCACAAAGTCTTTTAGAAGTAACTCAAAAACCTTGTATCTTGATTTAAAATAATGCTTTGAGGCATGCCATACGAGCATACTACCTTTCTGATGAACAATTATGCCACATTGTTTGCATTATTAGTTTTATGGCATAGGATGAAGTCAATCTGATGTTTTATTCCCCTCAAAAGCAGTAAACTACTAGGTTCTTTGGGAAAAATATCATCAAATTCCATCATACGAGAAACAACAACATTAGGCAAAGAGGAGTTAAGTTTATTAGTACTTAAACAAGCCTCTTTGTGCAAAAGTACATCACTTTCTCTTGCATAAAAATTCACAACTTTTCTTTCTTACCCTCTTCCTTATTTTCTCTCATTCTCATCTCTTATCTCTCCTTTCTATTCCTCTTTTTTTTCTTAACCTTAATTTTTTCTTTTCTCATACTCTCTTTTTTAATCTTTGGTTGATCTTCATTGACTTGTGGAAGTGTCAAAGGTACAAGAATAATAAGTTCATCATTTATCACAAAAGAGCACCTATTCTTAAATACATCATACATTACTTGCCAATCATATTACTATGATCTTTTGAATAAAGTATGCTTAGCATACATGGGCAATATATCACATAAGACCTCATTAGTATATCTCTCAATAGTAAACAATACTAGCACCTGCTCATTTACCTTAACCTCTCCACATTCATAAAACTATTGAAAGTTATATGGCTTAAGGTATTTCATAGTAGGTAAATTAAACTTTTCAACCAAATCAGTGCTAGCTACATTTGTACAATTACCCCTATTAATGATTGTGCTACATACCTTATTTTTAATGTGACACTATGTATGGAAGATATTATCTCCCTACACTTCATCATTTTTTATGGCTTGTGCACTCAATACTCATCTAGCCACTAACACATCTCCCTTAACATGATACTCCTCTCCATCACTTGTATCCTTGAATGGTGGCATGGAGTCATCATTTGACTCACTTTTGGTCTCAATATTGCCATTACCCCCCAACACCATTATACACTTATTTGGACACTAAGATGTAATATATCCCCTTCCCAAACATTTAAAACATTTAACATCTCTATTTTTACTAGGTTGGGAATTAGAATTACCTTTCTTTTGGATAATACTCACTTCCTTACCCTTGTAAGATTTGGCCTTGGGCTTATAATCATCCCTCTCCTTTCTTTTACTTGAATTTGGCTTCTAGGATTAAATGGAACACAAATTCTCTCAAAACTATGTAAAGCCCTTCCATTTGAGTTGTCTCTCAACTTTCATCTCCATGTGCACCATATTCTCCAACTCCACATAATGATACAATTCAACTATGTTGGAAATGTCTTGATTAATTGTAATTTGAATTTATCATGATTACTTTTGCTGATGTAATCATTATGAATTCAAATTTAAAATGACAGAAGCACCTTATAAATAGTTTGTATGTATGAATAAAAAGGGTCTTTTTGGCTCTAGACACTTACTGCTTTCCAGTGTTTTCCTCTCCATTCTTTCATATTCATCTAAGCTTGTTACCTATGCAACTTATGCAGCAAGCCATACCAGAAACAAAACTAGCAACACACACCAGAACCACACCAAACCAAAGTCCAATAACATCCTTATCCTTTAACAGGAATATTGATTCTGGTCCCATGTTACCAGAGGAGGGAAGAGATTTTGCACCAAATTCAACACATGCTCCATTATTGCTTGAATCAGACGATAGGAAGACAGTAACTAGTAAGTTGCTGGCATCCCCTAGTTCAGCAGCTACAGAAGAAAGGACAGAGAAACACCCCAGCAGACCGACTCCATTAAAAGAATCTATTGGTCACAGTGAGGTTGAAATGATACCTGGTGCTTTTTTGGGCTTCTTCACAAGCATGGCGGTGTATTCTGTTATGTAAAATTAAGGTCAAAATATTATGTAATGCGTTATATTTTAGGCATCCTACGTTAAAAGAATATGGTTTCTTTCATAAGCTAGTTCAAGCAATCTTAATATTGTTACTGCCTCTGCTGGTTCCACATATGCACATCGATCTTGAGTTTTCAACTTCTACTCGACTATAATTAGAATATTTAGATCCCATGTCTGGGTCCGATTACACAAGGGAACCTATTCATACCTTGTGAAGGATATCATGGTGTGAGAGACTTGTATACTGAGATGTTCTATAGCAGAATCCGAGACAAGTAGTCCAATTGAAAGACGACAGAAATGCTCTTGTAGTCCACGTATTCTGGGAACCGTTTTTGTTTATGGGTAATTTAAAATGGAATGGAATAATGTTCATGGGTTTTAACTGTGAAAGTAATTCCGTTTTGAGGAAGTCATGAGTCTCGAAGTAACTATAAGCTTTATAATTGATGGCATACAATACACACAGGGATGGTCCCATAAGCGGAAGAATACAAAATTGACGCAATTATGAGCGAAGCAGAAGTAGCGAACACATCAGAAGTACCCCTAGTTTAGGTGGCTTTGATGAGATTAATTGTCAACCAATCAAAGCTCAAATGGACAAGTGTTTGCCCCCTAAGTCCCTCAATAGAGAAATACAAGCATTGGCAACGCCTTATGCTAGTGCTTGGCATGGAGTCGATGTGAAACAGGCACGTTGAAGGAAATAAGGCAGTTGTGGTGGGTCAATGTGCAAGGCAGCAAAGCTGGGAGAGGCAGAATGCAGGCTTTGGCATTGGCACCAAGTAAGGATGCATGTGTGGCACCCAAGGGGTAGCAGGTTAGGGCATTGGCACAAAGGAGAAGGGTGTTAGATCACTAGTCGGGCAACAGGTTGTGCTGGCAGGCTGCCAATTGAGGAAGTGATCACTCAAACACTCCAAGGTGTCCTCTTACTAGAAGGCCAGATTCCTTAATGCTCTATAGGGGGTGTGCATGTCTCCCTCAAGAGATTAGCCAAGGAAAGAGTTGGCTAACAGGAGCCCCGTAGGTTGGTCACAACAACACATGAGACTGGTGCATAGGCAGGGGTCCAGGCCAGTAACACACAGGACTGGTGTATGGGTAGGGGTCTGGGCCATCACACGAGCTGGGCAGCAGAAGCACAGGTGGCAGCGTGGGCAAGGTTCTCTGTCCATGCACCATGAAAGGAAAAGTTCATAGGACGTGGGGGAGAATCACTAAGCCTCTACAACCTTATCTATAGAGAGCATGGGAAAGGGATAACTGCATGGGTTTGATGTGCTGGCAGTCTCTCCTTGAGGCAAGGAGAACGTGGCAAGCAGCAGATGAAGGTTGAACCAGTCCAACATGAGTTGGCAAGCTCTCCACAATTGTAGACCCATGTTCAGCTTAGTTTGTAGGAAGTAGTGGGGAATGCCCCACTAAGCATGACTAGCTTGGCAGCCAAGACATGCAGCCTATATAAATGTATGTAAGGCATCGGCCAAGAGATATTTGACACCAGAATACCAGAGGCTAGGCACACAAGAGAGAGAGCAAGTGTAGGGAGAGAGAAACACTTGTAAGTCTTGGCAGTCCTTTGTACTTTGGGTAAAGTAGCAAATGTTAGGAGGTTTTCTCATAAGTGTGTTGTTGTCTCTCTGTGTGTGTGAGTTGGCTGAGGCTAAGTGGGCTACTTGGCACCATCATGAGACCAAAAATTTGTGTGGAACGTTGGCCCTATAACAATTGGTATCAGAGCAAGTTTGATCAATGGCTGGATGATCGAGACTTGAAGCAGTTCATGAGCGGGTGTCCAAGATCGAGAAGGCACTCTGTGATGCCTCAGAAAAGCAGGCTCTCTTGGTCTTGGGGGATAGACAAATTGGAGAAATCAGTAAGTTTCCTGCAAACTCATTATGATAGTCTTGATGGTGTTTGGGCGCAATCCTTTGGTGATATAGAGTAGGATGTTGCTGTCCTTCAGAAGGCCATAGGCAGCCAACCCGGTGGTACTGCTAATTCATCCAGGAGGATAAAGGTTCTTGAACCTAAGTCCTTTGAGGGGGAACGGGATGCCAAAGCAATTGACAACTTCTTGTGGGACATAGAGCAATAATTCTTGGCAGCAAGGGTACCTGAAGAGGAAAAGGTGACCCTTACCAGTATGTATCTAGCCAAGGACGCCAAACTGTGGTGGCAAATAAGGCTTGATGATGATGCTAGCTTGGGTAGGTCTTGGATCGAGACATGGAACATGCTGAAAAAGGAATTGAAGGATCAATTCCTGCCTTGTAATACGTCATGAGTTGCAAGGGAGTCGCTGAAGAGATTGAGACATAATGGCACGGTTCATGACTATGTCAAGGAATTCAACTCCTCGACATTTAGAATATTTCAGACGAGGACAAGCTGTTCAATTTTGTGTCAAGACTCCAACCTTGGGCATAGATCGAGCTTCGGAGGCAAGGTGTGAAGGACTTGCCCTCCGCAATTGCTGCTGCTGGTGGTTTAGTGGATTTTCAAATCAAATCCATGGATTCTTCAAATGGCAAACTGTCCGAGGAGAAGGGCAGGAAAAAGAAGGAGGACTCTTGGGAATGCAAGCATCGGGATGACAGCCAGGGGAAAGGCAAAGTTGTTGTTCTGGACCAAGGTAAAAGCAAATTAAACTTGAGTTGTTTCATTTGCTGTGGTCTGCACAAGACAAGGGAGTGCCCACAGAGGGAGAAATTGAGCACCTTGGTGGCTAAAGAGGGGGACAGCAATGGCAATGGCATTCCTTCTTGAGTCAATCCTATACAATTGATCAATGCAGTGTGTACAAAATGTGCTTCATCACCTGGCCTATTTTTTGTCAAAATTGGGCTAGGAAGGCAAGAGTTGTTGGCCATGGTGGATTCTGACGCAACCCACAACTTTATTGTAGAGAGGGTGGTTGGCTCACTTGGGCTGGAGGTGAGCAAGCGTGGCAGTCATGTGAAGGCAGTCAACTTGGTGGCACATGATGTTTTGGGAATGACAAAAGGAGTTGAGGTAACTCTAGGTCAATGGATTGGTAAATTTGATTTCTCCATAATGGCATTAGACAATTTTGATGTGATCTCAGGAATGGATTTATTTGTGCAAGCAAAGATTACACTAATGCCCCATTTGGGTGGGTTGCTGATCATGGAAGAGAAGCAACCATGTTTTGTTGCTGGTGAGAAGGGTCATCCTACCAGCAAGCGTGGGAAAACTTGTGTTGTGCTATCTACTTTGTAGGTGGAGCAAGGAACAAAAGAGGGAGACGTGAAATATTTGGCAGTATTAAGGGCTGTTGAACCTCAAGCAAAGGGAATGCTGGCCAAGCCTCCTTCGCAGCGGCACATCACAAACCACAAGCCAATTTTACACGATCGGGTAAAGGAGCAGCAAGTGCTGAACAATTGTGCAAGTTCAAGGTAGGTGCCATTTGATAGGGCTCAAAATGGCAAGAACAAGGCAAGGAAGACTGTGGGAGATAGCAAAATGTTGCATTGCAGGTTGTTTCCAAGGTATGGGTGTAACCCCGAAAGAGTTGATGACAGGAGTTATGCTGCTTATAGGTGGCAGCAACCAGTCAAGAGGAGTCCAACCCCAAGAGGCAAGGTTAGCGGAAAGTTGGGGCTGCAAGAATGAGGAGGCTGGTTTACTCCACCAACGAGGATGTTGGCTTCAACGGGTGGGGGTGGTTTGTTAGCCCCTGAAGTCCCTCAATAGAAAAATACAAGCATTGACAACACCTTATTCTAGTGTTTGGCATGGAGTCGGCGTAAGATGGGCAAGTCGAAGGAAATAAGGCAGTTGTGATGGGTCAATGTGCAAGGCAGCAAAGCTAAGACAGAATGCGGGCTTTGGCATTGGCACCAAGCAAGGATGCACGTGTGGTGGCCAAGGGGTAGTAAGTTAGGGCATTGGTGCAAAGGAGAAGGGTGTTAGATCACTAATTGAGCAACAAGTTGTGCTAGTAGGCTACCAATTAAGGAAGTGATCACTCAAGCACTCCAAGGTGTCCTCCTACCAAAAGGCTAGATTCCCTAATGCTCTATAGGGGGGTGTGAATGTCTCTCTTAAGAGATTAGCCAAGGAAAGAGTTGGCTAACAGGAGCCCCGCAAGTTGGTCACAGTAGTACATGAGACTAGTGCTTAGGCAAGGTCCAAGCTAGCAACACACAGGACTAGTGCATAGGCAGGGGTCTGGGCCATCACACAAGCTGGGCAGCAGAGGGACAGGTGGCAGCGTGGGCAAGGTTCTCTATCCATGCACCATAAAAGGAGGAGTTCTTGGGATGTGAGGGAGAACCACTAAGTCTCTGTAACCTTATTTGCAGAGAGCATAAGAAAGGGATAACTGCATGTGTCTGATGTGCTGGCAGTCTCTCTTTGAGGCAAGGAGAACGTGGCAGGCAGTAGATTAAGGTTGAACCAATCCAACATAAGGTTGGCAGGCTCTTCATAATTGCAAACTCATGTTTGGCCCAGTTTGTAAGAAGTAGTGGAGAATGCCCTACTAAGCATGACTTGGCTGGCAGCATTGTTATAATAACCCACGTGTACCCTGCGAAACAATGATTTTTCAAGAGAAAAGAAGCATTGTTATAATATACCGTTTGTACATACTGGTCTGTATATATCAATACAGTTTGCATGGTAATTGTGTGTGCCTGTGTGTGTATACAAATGTCCGTTTGTGTACACATATTTATGTATGCGTACGTGACTTCTAGTCATTAAAGGAAAATTATGTTTTGGTCATTGATGAATGGATAATCCGAAGAACAATATTGATGTCTCGTGAATGGTCAAAAAAATCCTTGTGCAAATTCTAAAGGGCCACAATGTAACCATTGAACTAAGGCACTCCATTAGATATTTAACTGCAATCATGTCATAGGTCTCTTTTGATTTATCAAACATGGCTGGTGGGATTTGATCTCAAATGAGACGAAATGTATGGAGCCGTATAGGAAGGCCAAGGAATCAATAGACTAACTACCTTCCACAATTAATTGACAAACAACGGTCAAATATAACCATTTCTTTTAGAAAATGTAACAAAACAAAAAATGTCTTGTGCCCAAGATAAACGAGCAGCTTGAAGTCTCCTAAGCTAATCGGGTAAATGAATGTTTCTAGCTGTCTTTTTGATTATATTATACATGACTTTTTATAGTGTTTGAAAAAGACGCCAATGTGGGTCTTGAACTCTAGTGAAAGATAAGACTAATTGTTTTTATAACTGGAAATATTATACACGTGACTTTTAGTTGTCACAAAAATAAGTTAAAAGAAGGGTCCAAAAGTTATAATTCTTTTAAGTGAATGGACCAAATTTAATTTTTAGTCTAACTACTTTGATAGTTAGTTATTCTAACTAGTGGTTAATAAACCATTTCATTTATATAACTAGAAATTAAAAAAAAATGTATTTTATGGAATTTGAATTGCAATTAAAGAGAAAGTTAAAATGAGATAAATAAAAAAATTACGATAGATGAGTTTTGTATTCATGATTTAAGGTGAATAAAAATTTAAAAAAAAGTGCTATAACCTTTTGATCAAAGTGAATTTTTTGTGATTATAGTATTCATCACATTATATACAAAAAAAAGTTGCAAGGGCATATTATTAACAACAAAATCAAATATATATGTTAGTGGTTATTATATATTGATTAATCAATAAAATTAAAAAATTAACAAGAGTAATGGTGAATAAGATATTAAAAGAGATAGGTCAACTCCATAGTTACGAATCACTTATAATTGAAACTTAACTCAATATTTAATATGACATTAAATCTTGAATTCAAAGAGTCAAAATATATAATTAGTATGATTAAAGTACTATGCAAATTATTTTCATCCTAGGGTTATATAGTGTTAGGTTCTTGTAGATAAATTGGGTGGATGAGTTTTTAAAATTTTTAACAAACTTGAAGTTTTATTTTATAGTAAGAGTCCTAGTTTGCTTTTATAAATGTGAAATGTTTAAGTCATTCCAATAAACTAAAAGGTTTGACTTTAAAACATTCTTATTGGCATAATAATTTTTAATGTATTAATTAATTAAAAAGAAAAGTATAATATTGCATAGTTATTTACATGAATTGGTTCTACTATTTGTCAATAGGAATAGTTGGTTCCAAATTTGTTTATTATATTATTTAAACTTCTTATAATATGTTTTTCATTATATAAAGGTTCAATTTATAAAACATTTTCACTTATACATTTGGTTTTCAAAATTGTTCAAATTCCATTATATTTTTAATATTTTGAAAGTAATGAGAGATTGTTAAAATAGTTTCAAAATAAAAATTAGATACGCCTCTTAATTTATGTGGTAGTTATAAAAGATATTATTTTATAAAAAGACACATTAAAGAGATATGTCTATTAATATTAAGAGACATCTTTTTTAACTAAATAACTCTTGGACTACTATATATATAGTAGTTCTCTTTTGATCAAAAGGAGACAAGATATATAAGAAAATGTTATTTCCTAGTATAATAATTTTGGATACAATCTAATTTTCTTAAGGACTTAATTTCAGCAGTGCAAAGTGAAATTAAGTGTATTTCATGTTATTTTATAAGAAAATTTATGGTAACCTTATTACACTATTATGAGGGCAAAATTTAGCCTTAATAAGAGTGGCATTTCATACATGACTTGAAGTAATTCTTCCATTTTCAATTTAGGCTTCTTCTTTGGTCCAACAATGTCATAAATGATATACATATACATATCAAAGTTGGTTCATAATATGCGTATTCATGCATCAAGGAGTTTTAGAATTTCTCAATTAGCCATATTAAAATATTCTCGAATAATATTCTTATTAAGAATTCACTTATAATATGACTCAATTAGAATAAAATAGTGTTGTACATTATTGTGCTATTAATGTCAATAATTTTAAATGTGATTCAAATATTAATGAATATGTCTAATTTAAACTATGAAATTGTGTATATATATAATTAGTCCTCTCTCTTACTATCATACATGAAAACTTTAGTTAAAGGCTTGTGATTACATCAAAGTTTAGGAGAAAACAATTGATTGTTAGATTAAGACGAACTATCAAGATGCATCAATGGTTTCAACTTTCACAAACTCAAGTATGTTATGTATAATATTATTTACATAAAATATTTAGTTTTAAGATATAAAAGTTTAACATTTATAATGATAAATTTATTTAAAAAATTGAATAATTAGTATTAGAGTATTTATTTTGAAATTAAATATTTTTTTAGTATGATAAAGAACATATATATCTAGTTAATGATCATTCTTTGACCTTGCATATGTTAAGTTATGATTGATTATTAGGCTCTTATGTGGATATATATATATATAACAGTAATTTATGGGTTATGTTGCATAATTGTATGCTTGTCCAAATGCGTATAGTTTGTGTGCATTTTTTCAAAAGCATATGTTTGACAAACTTATAGATCTAAATGTTATGATATTTGTTATTAATGAATATATTTAACTGTATTTATAATTTACTTGGATGTTTCATCAATTTTGTTCATTGAATTAAAATTTTCAAAATGATATTAACATTTTAATTTTTACTTATATGTTATGAACTGGACTTGTAGTATTAATGAATAAATTCACTACTCTTATAGATTTAAATAATGAAAAAAAGAAGTAACATCATAAATGAACAAAATAATAGATTAATCCTTATGTTTATAAAATTGATTGTTGTTAATAGCATTAAAAAACCTATTTCACAAACAAAAAGTGCAAAAGAATATTTGTAGTTTGTGAAAAGATAATTTTGTTTTAAGGACATGTCATCCACTGATACTTTTATAAAAGAACTTATGATCATAAAATTTATTAGGTCATGAATTATGCAAAAACACATTATTGAGATGATTAACTTCATAGCAAAATTTAAGACCTTAAGGTTAATGATAGATAACTTTTTTTTGGTGCAATTCATTTTAACCTTACTATCTTCTAATTAAGAGTTATTTCAAATACATTACAATAATATAAAAGAAAAGTTGAATGTTAATGAATTAATCAATATGCTTGTTTAGAAAGAAATAATACAAAAAAATTAAGTAAATTATGTTATTAATCTCAAGGCCAGGAAAGTTGGGAAAGAAATGAAAATGGAAGTCAACTAATTAAAAAATGAAAAAGCCTATTTATATTTTTAAGCTTAAAAAAAGAAATAAAGAGTTATAACCTTTACTCCTATAAAAAAAAAGGTTAGATATTATCATAAAAATTACTTGAAATATAAAGTTTGATTTGAAAAGAAAATGAAAAATTAAATACTATAATATGTTTTAAATTAGATTTAATTAAAATTTCTCATAATACTTAATAGCTTGATTACAGTATTACTATTCATACATACATAATGATATAATGATTTATTATGATCCAATTGTTTCAATTGATATAAAAATATGAATATTTTTCTTAATGTATTCTTATTAATATTTTATATCAATTGGAATATAATAAAATTTAAAAGAATTTTTTCTTACTATACATCATAATATTAAAATTAAATGTAATATGGTGATTGAAATTGTTTAATTGTAGTATAAATGTTTGGGTCATATGACTAAAAAAATACTAATAATATTGGTCAATAATGAGATTTTTTCAAATCTGAACTTTTTTTTATCTTAAATTAAGTATGAATTACATTAAATGTAAGTAAGCCAAATATATTATGAAAGAAACTACAAAAAGCCCTCAATTTTTTAAAATTATATAGATCAATATTTATGGACCTTTTGACACTCCAACTCTTAATGAAAAATTGTATTTCATCATTTTTATAGATATTTCATGTTATGGTTATATCTATTTATTTCATAAAAATCTCAATTATTAAATAGCCTTGAGGTATATATAAAAAAGATTAAAAATAATTAGACAAAAGGTAAAAATTATAAGATTTTATAATAGTGTTGAATATTATAGAAAATATAATGATTTAGGATAATGTCCAACTCTATTTGTGAAATTCTTCAAAGGTCAAGACATATGTGTATGGTAAATTATATCAAATATATCTAAATAAAATGTGTGACATAAAGATAGAATCAAATACTAATGAATATGGTCAAAAGTATAATGAGTAACTTCTATATACTTAAATTTTTATGGATGTATGCATGAATTGTTACATAAGATTATTAGTAAGGCAACTCAAGTACTCTTATTGAACTATATATGTAATGGAAATCTAATTTAAGGCATTTGAATGTTTAAAGTTACTCAACAGAAATAAGAACTCACATAAAAAGAAATTATACTCTTGAACAATTAGTGATTGTTTTATTAGTTGTTCAAAGAAGTTTAAAAGGTATATAATTGTATTTTAAGAATTGTAGAAATTGGTAATGTATGATTCATTCAAAATGATGAAGTTAATGGGATTAATGAACATCAAAATGTAAACTTAAAAAATTAAAGTAAATATTTCTTTATTCATAATAGTTCCTTTATCCATTACGACACCAAATGTTATTCTAGAAATTATAGAACATTTGGATGAAGAGATATTTTTTGAAGAATTTAACTCACAACTGACTAATATAAACTAACCAAAAGAGATAGTATTAAGAATTTCTCAAAGAGAAAGAAAAGCAACTATTTTGAATACTCATATAGTTTATTTGTAAAAGTTAAGATTTTGATTTAATTTCTTTTTCACATGTCATAAAAAGTATTCATTAAAAATAATTATAATATTGGTGGTTTAATATCACATAGAGTTACAATAAATAAATATGAAAATTGTCTTTTTAATAGAAATCTTGAAAAAGAAGTTTGCATGGATAACCTTGAAGGTTTTTCCTTTAAAAATAAGGATTGAAAAGTGTGTAGACCGAAGGATAAATATGGATTGAAATAAGTTTGCTTACAATGATATATTAAGTTCAATGATATAATGTTATCTTTTAGATTTAAGAAAGAACACCATTGATCAATGTTATATGCCAAAAGATCGATGAGAGTAAATTTATTTTCTAATCTTTTATATTGTTTACTATTAATATTTTAAGTATATTGTGTGAGATTAAAGAGTTTCTTTAAAATAATTTTTATAATGAAAAATATGAAAGAGATATTATATGTTATAGAAGTAGAACTATTCTGTAACAAATCACAATGAATAAGAATTATCTCATAATAACTATTTTAAAAAAAAATTATAAAGAAATTTAATATAAGTAAGTGTATATCTATGATTATTCTCATACAAAAAGGTGATAAATTTAGTTTTATGCAATGTTTTAAGAATAATGTCAAATGTAAGGAAATAGATTTGATTTCATATACGTCTATTATTTATAGTTTAATGTATTTACTAACTTGTATTAAATTGCATATTAGTTTTAAGATTGAAATGTTAAGTAGATGTAAAAGTAATCATATAATAGATCATTAGAAAGTTACAAAGAAAGTATTAAGGTACTTAAAAAAATAGAGAATTATATGTTCATATATAAGAAATTTAACCACTTTAATGTGATTAGATATTCAAATTTAGATTTTACTAGATGTATTGATAGTATAAATTTACTTTAAATTATCTATTTCTATTAAGAGAAGGAGTAGGATTATGGAATAATAGAAAATTGTCTATTATTATTTCATCCATTTTAAAAACAGAGTTTATGACATTATTTAAATTTTTAATTTATGCATTATAACTGTAAAATTTTAGTTTAACACTTGAGGTTGTTAATGTCATTATCAAGCTGTTAAAAATTTATATGATAATTTCACAGTAATATTCTTATCTGAGAATGACACAAACATAAAAGATACTAAATTTGGTGAGTATTAAAGTATTTTATCATTAAAAAAGGTTTAGAAACAAAAAGTATTTATAAAGTACTAATTTATCTCTATATGATATTATTATAACTATTATGAAATTTATATATATATAGATATATATATATATATATAATATATATTATGAGACTTGTATGGTAGATTGTAAGTATTATAGATATATAAAAGAGATTATTTTGAATAAATAAGATATGACCATTATAACTCACATTGAACAGTTTATTAATGACATTATAAAGAGATTACAAGAGATTGTTGTCATCATTTGCATATAGCAATTAATCTAATAAATTTTAATCAGTCCGAAAGAGAAAATGTTAAAATTCCTAATTAATCATGGTAGACTATTCCTGAATAATATTTTATTAAAAACTCATTCATAATGTGGTATGATTAGTATGAAATAATATGGGGTGATAATACTTTATAGTGATTTTTTTGACCACTCAACAATCAACACATACTCTCCAAGTCATCTTTTTGGGTACAAGTAAAATAAGAACCACACAAGAACTCATGCTCTCTCTCACATATCATTTCAAATAAGTTCCTTAACTTGCCTTTAAACCTTTTTGTCTCCTTAGGATTACTTTTATAATGCTAGCTGATTTGAAATGGATACGCTAAGGATAAAATCAATTTGATGCTCAATTCCTCTCTTAGGTGGGAATTCGCTTGGAATTCTAAGGAATGCATCTTCAAATTCCTACAAAAAAAAAAAAACATATCAGGTAAAGATAAATCAATTTGTTAGTGTTAAATTAATCATTTTCCATACAAAAAAGTACAATTATAAGTTGTTTTGCATAAAATGCCTCTTTTAACATCACTTTCTTTTGCATAAAAACTTTCTTTCCTCTTCTCTCTCTCTTGTGTCCTCACTTTTTCTCCTCTCTTTTCTATTTCAATTGTCCCTGTTTTTCAATCTCTCCTTTGTTCACTCTCATTTTTAATCCTTAATTTAACCTTATAAGATTGTCGAGGAGATAATGGTACAAGNTTAGATATTATCATAAAAATTACTTGAATATAAAGTTTGAATTTGAAAAAAATGAAAAATTAAATACTATAATATGTTTTAAATTAGATTTAATTAAAATTTCTCATAATACTTAATAGCTTGATTACAGTATTACTATTCATACATACATAATGATATAATGATTTATTATGATCCAATTGTTTTCAATTGATATAAAAATATGAATATTTTTCTTAATGTATTCTTATTAATATTTTATATCAATTGGAATATAATAAAATTTAAAAGAATTTTTTCTTACTATACATCATAATATTAAAATTAAATGTAATATGGTGATTGAAATTGTTTAATTGTAGTATAAATGTTTGGGTCATATGACTAAAAAAATACTAATAATATTGGTCAATAATGAGATTTTTTCAAATCTGAACTTTTTTTATCTTAAATTAAGTATGAATTACATTAAATGTAAGTAAGCCAAATATATTATGAAAGAAACTACAAAAAGCCCTCAATTTTTTAAAATTATATAGATCAATATTTATGGACCTTTTGACACTCCAACTCTTAATGAAAAATTGTATTTCATCATTTTTATAGATATTTCATGTTATGGTTATATCTATTTATTTCATAAAAATCTCAATTATTAAATAGCCTTGAGGTATATATAAAAAAGATTAAAAATAATTAGACAAAAGGTAAAAATTATAAGATTTTATAATAGTGTTGAATATTATAGAAAATATAATGATTTAGGATAATGTCCAACTCTATTTGTGAAATTCTTCAAAGGTCAAGACATATGTGTATGGTAAATTATATCAAATATATCTAAATAAAATGTGTGACATAAAGATAGAATCAAATACTAATGAATATGGTCAAAAGTATAATGAGTAACTTCTATATACTTAAATTTTTATGGATGTATGCATGAATTGTTACATAAGATTATTAGTAAGGCAACTCAAGTACTCTTATTGAACTATATATGTAATGGAAATCTAATTTAAGGCATTTGAATGTTTAAAGTTACTCAACAGAAATAAGAACTCACATAAAAAGAAATTATACTCTTGAACAATTAGTGATTGTTTTATTAGTTGTTCAAAGAAGTTTAAAAGGTATATAATTGTATTTTAAGAATTGTAGAAATTGGTAATGTATGATTCATTCAAAATGATGAAGTTAATGGGATTAATGAACATCAAAATGTAAACTTAAAAAAATTAAAGTAAATATTTCTTTATTCATAATAGTTCCTTTATCCATTACGACACCAAATGTTATTCTAGAAATTATAGAACATTTGGATGAAGAGATATTTTTTGAAGAATTTAACTCACAACTGACTAATATAAACTAACCAAAAGAGATAGTATTAAGAATTTCTCAAAGAGAAAGAAAAGCAACTATTTTGAATACTCATATAGTTTATTTGTAAAAGTTAAGATTTTGATTTAATTTCTTTTTCACATGTCATAAAAAGTATTCATTAAAAATAATTATAATATTGGTGGTTTAATATCACATAGAGTTACAATAAATAAATATGAAAATTGTCTTTTTTAATAGAAATCTTGAAAAAGAAGTTTGCATGGATAACCTTGAAGGTTTTTCCTTTAAAAATAAGGATTGAAAAGTGTGTAGACCGAAGGATAAATATGGATTGAAATAAGTTTGCTTACAATGATATATTAAGTTCAATGATATAATGTTATCTTTTAGATTTAAGAAAGAACACCATTGATCAATGTTATATGCCAAAAGATCGATGAGAGTAAATTTATTTTCTAATCTTTTATATTGTTTACTATTAATATTTTAAGTATATTGTGTGAGATTAAAGAGTTTCTTTAAAATAATTTTTATAATGAAAAATATGAAAGAGATATTATATGTTATAGAAGTAGAACTATTCTGTAACAAATCACAATGAATAAGAATTATCTCATAATAACTATTTTAAAAAAAAATTATAAAGAAATTTAATATAAGTAAGTGTATATCTATGATTATTCTCATACAAAAAGGTGATAAATTTAGTTTTATGCAATGTTTTAAGAATAATGTCAAATGTAAGGAAATAGATTTGATTTCATATACGTCTATTATTTATAGTTTAATGTATTTACTAACTTGTATTAAATTGCATATTAGTTTTAAGATTGAAATGTTAAGTAGATGTAAAAGTAATCATATAATAGATCATTAGAAAGTTACAAAGAAAGTATTAAGGTACTTAAAAAAATAGAGAATTATATGTTCATATATAAGAAATTTAACCACTTTAATGTGATTAGATATTCAAATTTAGATTTTACTAGATGTATTGATAGTATAAATTTACTTTAAATTATCTATTTCTATTAAGAGAAGGAGTAGGATTATGGAATAATAGAAAATTGTCTATTATTATTTCATCCATTTTAAAAACAGAGTTTATGACATTATTTAAATTTTTAATTTATGCATTATAACTGTAAAATTTTAGTTTAACACTTGAGGTTGTTAATGTCATTATCAAGCTGTTAAAAATTTATATGATAATTTCACAGTAATATTCTTATCTGAGAATGACACAAACATAAAAGATACTAAATTTGGTGAGTATTAAAGTATTTTATCATTAAAAAAGGTTTAGAAACAAAAAGTATTTATAAAGTACTAATTTATCTCTATATGATATTATTATAAACTATTATGAAATTATATATATATATAGATATATATATATATATATATATATATTATGAGACTTGTATGGTAGATTGTAAGTATTATAGTATATAAAAGAGATTATTTTGAATAAATAAGATATGACCATTATAACTCACATTGAACAGTTTATTAATGACATTATAAAGAGATTACAAGAGATTGTTGTCATCATTTGCATATAGCAATTAATCTAATAAATTTTAATCAGTCCGAAAGAGAAAATGTTAAAATTTCCTAATTAATCATGGTAGACTATTCCTGAATAATATTTTATTAAAAACTCATTCATAATGTGGTATGATTAGTATGAAATAATATGGGGTGATAATACTTTATAGTGATTTTTTTGACCACTCAACAATCAACACATACTCTCCAAGTCCCATCTTTCTTGGGTACAAGTAAAATAAGAACCACACAAGAACTCATGCTCTCTCTCACATATCATTTCAACATAAGTTCCTTAACTTGCCTTTAAAACCTTTTTGTCTCCTTAGGATTACTTTTATATGCTAGCTGATTTGAAATGGATACGCTAAGGATAAAATCAATTTGATGCTCAATTCCTCTCTTAGGTGGGAATTCGCTTAGAACATTCTTAAGGAATGCATCTTCAAATTCCTACAAAAAAAAAAAAAACAATATCAGGTAAAGATAAATCAAATTTGTTAGTGTTAAATTAATCATTTTCATACAAAAGTACAATTATAAGTTGTTTTGCATAAAATGCTCTTTTAACATCACTTTCTTTTGCATAAAAACTTTCTTTCCTCTTCTCTCTCTCTTGTGTCCTCACTTTTTCTCCTCTCTTTTCTATTTCAATTGTCCCTGTCTTTTCAATCTCTCCTTTTGTTCACTCTCATTTTTAATCCTTAATTTAACCTTATAAGATTGTCGAGGAGATAATGGTACAAGAATGATGGGTTTTTCATTTATTATAAAGGAATATTGGTTCTTGAAGCCATTATGCATAACCCATTGGTCAAACCACCATGACCTTCCTAATAAAATATGACCCTTATGCTTAAGAACAACATCACATAAAACTTCATCACTCTTCAATAGAGTTGGCTAATTTATCCTCACATGAGCACTTGTTTATTTATCCCGACTTCACCACTCTTATTCAACCATTAAAACTTATGACCTAGGATATTTCATAGTACGTAAATTCAGGTTTTTAACCATAATTGTACTAGTTATATTATTGTAACTCCCAACATCAATAATTATACTATATACCTTATCTTCGATAAGACACCTCATATGAAAGATGTTATCTCATTGCACCTCATTCTCTTCCTTCACTTACACATTAATGCTTGCCTTATGACAAGAGCTACTCCATCAATCGGATACTCCTCTCCATCACCATTACCCTCCCATGATGGCATAGAATCATCACCTAACTCACTTGCAATCTCAACATCACCATTACCTCTTAATACCATTGCACGCTTATTTGGACACTAAGATGCAATGTGACCCCTTCCCAAATACTTAAAACATTTAACATCTCTATTTTTATTTAGTAAGGTATCAAAATTATTTACCTTCTCACTATAACCTACATTTTGGTACTTGGATAGCTTAGCTTTGGGCTTGTAATTAGCCTTCCTAACCTTTTTACTCTAATTTGACTTCCAAGATAAAGTAGAACTTGAATTTTGCCTAAACCTTGTGGAACACTTTTGTTTAAGTTATCTCTCAACTTTCATTATTATGTGCACCATGTCTTTATTTAGCCTTTGCAAAAATCAAGCCATGGTTGCCTTTCTATTTTCTTTTACATTTTCCCTAATCATGATAATCTCCATCTCTTTGTGGTAGTCCTTCATACTTTTGGTGCCTTGAGTGAGCTCTTGCAGCCTTTTGTAAAATTCCTTATAATAGTGATTAGGGACAAGTCTCTACCTTGGAATAGAGAAATTGTCATTTTAATAATGCCCAAATCATGGTCATAGGTGTCTTGCCTCCCAAAATCTGATTCCTTTTATTGTTAGCAATTTTAACCATAATAGTTTGATCATCAAATTCATCATCTTTTGCATCATCTTCATGGCCATAGGCTCATTTCAATTGCTTTTTTGTATAGAAACCTTATAGTCCCTATGCCTTCTTTGTAACTTTGCTATTGTATTAACTTGCTCCTTCATTCTCTCTCTTATATCATCAAATTTGGTATTCATGTGCTCAAATTGTTGTTGTATAACTTTGATCGTAAAGAACATACCATTAACTCCCTTCTAATCTACACCTTTGTCTGTGGAAGTCATAGTATTACTTCTACACAAAATGATTAAGATATCTCACAAAATACTCCCTTACGTGTTTCACTTAAAAGAAAAGGTGTTACACTCCTTTATACTTACATGTTTTATGGTTTTTTCTTAATATGAACTTGCACTCTTGCCTTTTACCACTCAAATTTCCCCTTTTAGCTCCTTTAAAGAATTAAACAAGTTAAATTAAAAGGATTACTTTAGAACAAAAAAGGTCAATAGGGTATAATTGAATGGTAATGCACTTAATAGACAAACTAAATAGAAATAAATAAATCACAAGGTATCAAATTAAAGAATTAATTGATCCAACTTGATTTAAAGTTGGGCTTTGATACCAATTAATGGTAAAAATGATGGGAGAAGGGGGTAGTGTAGTATAAATAGCCTAGGAAACTTCTCCTGCTTGCTTGAACCTGTGAGGAGATGATTGAATAATAAATATGACAATCCAAATAAATCACACAAGAGAACACACCAATTTTTTTGTGGGAAATCCCTCCAAATCAAAAAAGGGGAAAAATCATGGAACACTTTGTGCTAGAGGTCAACTCCACTATAATCAAGTGAGTACAATAGAGGTACACAACCTTAATTACATCAAACAAATTGAACAAATTCAATTTGAACTAAATGAGAGACTAATGAGTTGAGCAAAATAGGCCAACCACATTCTGTGAACTACAACTCAACAAGTAGACCTCAAGGCAATAATCCAACTGTTTAAAACAAATTCCTAGATGTCCCCTACTAGCTATCTAAATTTCAGCTCAGTTGGACTATGGATCAATATGCATTCGCATGGTTTACCAACTCTATTATAAATGAGAGAACTGAACGATACCAAAATTAAAAGGCATCGACTCTAATGGAAAACTTGCCCTTGTAGATCACAAAAATACAATCCAATTGACCACAAAGAAGATATATGTGTCCTTTAACTACCGACCAAACATTAGCTAGATTAAACCACAAACAATCCTCCAATTACATGATTGATCAAAACTGCACGCAGAAAATCACTCAGAATATAGACTTACAAAAAATTAAAGAGACGTAGGACTTACTATGCTTAAAACACAATCTCTACTGTTCAAAATTAAGAATCAAATGCCCTCTATCAACTATCCAAGTTTTAGCTTGATTGGAGACTAATTTCCCTTCCAAATGTAAGAGGAAAGAACACTGCCCTTTTCCTCACTCTTGTTTGGCAGCCTTTTTTTCTCTTTCTACTAGTTGATTAGGTTTTTTTTTTAGCCAAAAAGGGTATTTATACCCATATTAATTATTTTGGGTTATGGCCCTAAAAAATAATAAAAAATAAAAAAAATTTAGGCTATATATCCACATAGGAAGGAACCAATAAACTCAATGATTCTCCCCTTCCCGACTAGGTGAAGATATTGGTCATCGTAGTTAATGAACAACACAGGTCAAATTTTCATCTTGGCAATATCTTTGTCATCATATTAACAACATTATCATTTGTATGAATTTTTTCAAGTGTCAACTGTTTAAAATCAAGAACATCCTGTATTCAATGATGTTGTACGTTAATATGTTTTGGTTAGATTCTAACTAAGATGGATGACACTCTAACTATCACAGTATAACATATAATTTGATTGTATAAAATCAAGTTCCTTCATAAACCTTTTCATTGAAAGCAATTTTTAGACACTTTAATTATTACAATAAACTCTACCTTTATAGTAGACAATGCAACACACTTTTGCAATTGAAGTTGTTAACACACTGTTCCCCTTACAAGAGTAATCACATAACCCAAAGTAGACTTTCTAGAGTCAAATATCTCATTATCCGCTTCATTGCATTCCAATGCTCTTTACCAAGATTTGAAAAGGGCCAACTAACTATACCAACTGCATAAGCTATATCAGGTCTTGTGCACACCATTGCATACATCAAATTACCCACAACTAATGCAAAAGGAACTGCATCTCTTCCTTCTCTTTTTCTGTGGAAGGACATTGGTTAATGGATAATTTAAAATGGGTAGCAAGAGGAGTGCTCACCACTTTAGCGTTATCCATGTTAAACCTCTGAAACACCTTTTCAATGTACCGCTTTTGAGATAGATACAACCTTTTCTTTTTTCTATCCCAAGTGATTGACATGTTAAGGATCTTCTTTGATAGTCCCAAGTCCTTTATGGCAAAGGACTTGCTTAACTTTTGCTTTAACTTGTCAATTCTAGAAGCATTACAACCAACAATAAGCATATCGTCAACATAAGGCAGTAAAATGATGAAATCACCATCAATCAAACTTTGAACAAAAGCATAATGATCAGAAGTAGTCATTTTACAGCCTTGCTCCCCCATAATAGACTCAAACTTCTTATACCATTGTCTCAGAGCTTGTTTCAAGTCATACAAGCTTTTCTTTAACTTGCACACATAATCCTCTTTTCCTTTCACCTCAAAACCCTGTGGTTGTTCCATATAAATTTCTTCTTCCAAGTCACCATATAGAAAAGCTATTTTCATATTCATTTGCTTGATCTTTAAGTCCTGGCTAGCAACCAAACTTAACACAACTCGAATAGAAGACATTTTCACCACCAATTAGAAGATCTTTTTAAAGTCAATGCCTTATTTCTGATTGAATCCCTTAACAACCAATCTAGCTTTATATCATGGATGTAAAATATTTTCTTCTTAATTTATTTTGTAAATCCACCAATTCTTCAAAGTCCTCTTGTCTATGGGTAACTTTACTAACTTATAAGTAGAGTTATTATATAAGGATTTCAGCTTATCTATCATGGCATTTATCTAGTGCTACCTATACTCACTTTTAATTGCTTCTATATAGCACTCAAGTTCTCCCTTATTAGTTAACATCACAAACTCATTGGGAGAGTACTGAGTAGAAGGCGTTAGAATTATATTAGACCTTCATAGCTGAAATAAAGGTGGAGGTGTATGCGAATGATTTTCTATAAGAGTATCAATATCACCTGCATCTTGTATATTATGATCCTGTCGAACATTCTCATTATGTTCTTGAACATCATTATAAATATCAATAAGATCACTCAGAGGTGTATGAGGGAGTGGAACAATATCAACAAGATTATCATTAACCTGAGGAATTGACTTTTTAATGTCTGCAATGTTTTGATCCTTAACAAACACAACATTTGTACTTCTTATAACCTTTTTCTTAATTGGATCATATAAATAGTACCCGAAGTCATCTTCATTATAACCAAGAAAGATACACTACCAAGGCTTCACATCTAACTTCCCTCTTTCATCTTTTTAGACATGAACAAAAACTTTATAGCTAAAGACTTATAAATGGTAATAAGAGACTTCCTTACCAAACCAAACTTTATCTAGAACATCACCTTGTAGTAGAACACTAAGAGACAAATTAATTACATGTGTCATTGTATTTAAGGCTTCACCCCAGAAGGATTTAGGTAATTTTGCATATGAGAAAAGACATTTAACTCTCTTAATTTGCATTCTGTTCATCCTTTATGCTAAACCATTCAACTATGGTGTTTTGGGAGGTGTCCTTTGGTGTCTAATCTCGTACTTTCTGCAATACTTGTCAAATGAACCACTGTACTCACTACTATTATCAATGCAAACACATTTCCAGTCAGACTTTTAGGCATAGATATCCTTTTTTGTTTGATTTGGGATATCAAGATAAAGATAATAGTCTTTATGTCCTTATAATTGTAAATGAGGAGGAAGAAAAAGTAAAAAAGTTATTTTTCTTTTATAAAAATATTGTAAAAAGAAAATTATTTTTTATTACTTTTGACGAGAGAGAATAGGAACTCTAAATTAAACGTCATAAAAAATATATTAGAGAAATGGAGAAATTTGATATCTTTACTCATTTAGAAAGGGTTTATAAGATCAAGAAACTTTTTTTTCCTAATTTTTCAACCCCAAAAAAGTGTATGATTCTTGAAAAAACTTATTAAGAATACATTACAAGGAAAAGAAAAAGGTTATAGTGTCCACCTTTTTGCTCTGAATTTAAGTCTAAAATTTGAGGATAATGAGGTTATAGATTTTCCATATAAAGTCGAACCTATAACTAGTGTTGTAATTTTGCAGAAAAATTATACCAATCTATATCTTCAGTTAATAAGCAACCAACTTAGCCAAGTTAAGGAAAAGATAGAAGAAATTGTTGTATAAGTCGCAAAACCTCTAGTTAAACTAGAAATAGAAAAATGGGTTTTATTTAAACCCTTGCCTTTAGAAGAAGTAAGCTACAATATGTTAGGTAAAAATTCAGAGTAAACAAAATTAGATGAAAATAGTTGAAGGGTTAAGGAACCTTGGACTAAAAAAAATGGAATTCATTGTTTTAAGAAAAGAGAAATAGATTAAAGAAGAAGAAAATTCTAAAGAATATATAGATCAACTTCAAGAAATGTTTTTATTAGAACAAAAAGATACATACCTTCTTATGAGATGGAAATGATAAACATTAACAAAATAACTTTTAATAAGGTCCCTACTAAATTATATTATCCAAGGCCAACTCTAGCCGGTCTTTTATTAAAGGAACAACTAGGGTATAGTTATGTTTAGCATAATGATAATAGCATAGTAGAATGGAATCTCAATGGAATGTTGGAACATTAGATGTTTATTATATATACTTTATCATATGATGATGTTTGTAACTGCTGCAAAATTAAAGGGTAATTTTGACCCTCAATTAGCAAAATTTCTACAAACAAATGGATTATCCACCCATGGATTATTCTAGAAAAGTCAAGAAAAAAGGTTATAAACCCATAGCTCAAAAAAAAAAAAAACCTTTTATACAAAGGAAAAGAAAGAGGAAAAATCCAAGAGGAAGCTTAATTCCAAAAGAAAAGAAAAACAATAATCTATTATAAATGCAGGAAGAAAAGGCATTAATCTAATAAATGTAAAATGAAGTAAAAAATTCATGAGTTATCTCTAAAAGAAGACTTTAAGAAGTTACTAATTTATATTTTCTTATCAAAAGTGAGCTAGGAAAATCAAATTTAGAAGTAGATCTTCTTGAGGAAGAAGCTACCTTAGATACTGATTAAGATAATAGTTGTAATGGAGAATGCAACTATTATCAAATAAATATGTAAAAGTAATAACTTATTAGTTTTGCAAAAGAAGATAATTTGATTTTGGATCTTATTGATAAAATAACAAATCCAAAGTACATATTTTCTACTATTATTTTAATAGACTTAGGTGCAAATATAAACTATATTAACGAAGAAATAGTACTTTCAAAAAGTATAGAAGTATTAAACATTATTGATAAAAGTAAGCTTATTACAAGATACAAGCCATCACAAGCTGCCATATGTAGTAAAGAAATTTGTATTGAAATTCCTTTTTATCTAGTAACAAATTTATCCCAAGATGTCCTTTTTGAAAATCCCTTTTTTTTTATGTTATATCCTATAAAGGAGATTAGTGATCAAGGGATTTATTTCAAAGTAAATAGAAATCTTATTGGCTTTAAGTTTGTATCTACTCCTTAGTATAAAGAGATAAATGTAGTTTAAAAAAGTATTAAAAGAAAAAGGAGATTTATTCAATCTTGATTTTCTGAAATAAAAAGAAAACATCTAAATGAAGAAATTAATACTCCTATTATTCAAGTAAAATACAGAAAATACAAAAAAAAAAAAGCTAGAAATCATGGTTTGTTCAAATGTTCCTATGACTTTTTAGAATAGAAAGAAGCATGTAGTAGAACTACCTTATGAAATGACTTTTAATGAATGCTTGATTCGAAAGAAAGTTAGATCCATTGTTAAGGGATCAAGACATTAGAAATATCTAAAAAAGAAATAAATGATCTTTTAAAGAAAGGACATATTAGAAAAAGTAATTGTCCTTAGAGTTGCCATGCTTTATATGTTGAAAATGCAGTTGAATTGGAAAAAGGAGTACCAAGATTAGTAATTAATTACAAACCTTTAAATAAAAGCCTTGAGATGGATTACATATCCTATACCTAATAAGAAAGATTTGCTTTATAGGCTTTATAAAGCTTAAATATATTCAAAATTGATGCTAAATCTGGTTATTTACAAGTCCAAATTCATGAAAGAGATAAATATAAGAAAACATCTATAGTTCTATTTGGATAGTTCTATTTGGCCATAATGAATGGAATGTAATGTCGTTTAGTTAAAAGACACACCTTTTGAATTTCAAAAGATAATGAATGAAATATTTAATGTTTATTGAACATTTATGATTGTTTATATTGATGATGTCTTGGTGTTCTCTAATACCATTGAATAACATGTTAAACATTTAAAATTTTTCTTAAAGGTTATAGAAAAGTATGTTAATACACCTTTACAAGTCTAAATCCATTGAAATCCATCAAACATATTAGTCATTATACTTAATTAAATTTTCCTACATGGTTTGAATAGTTCATTGCCATAAAGATGAGATCATTACTTCATTTCTTAGTAACAAGGCTTCATGTTTCATTGTAAGAAGTTATTCACACAAAATGATCATGAAATTAAATTTTCTATCAACACCTATTATTAGATCCATAATGACAAGGCTATTAATGCACCATTGGTAATCTAAATCCATTGAAGTTTATTAAACATAAAGTCATTTATCTTGATTAGCTTTTCTTACATGGTTTGAATGGTTCATTGGTTGAATGACAAGATTATCACTTCATTTGTGGTAAAAAAGGCTTCTCTACTCATTGTAAAGAGTAATTCACACAAAGTGATTATAAAATTAAATTTTGTGTCTACATCAAACATTATATTTATTGCAACAAGCATGTCTTTGGACATTTGTTACTCTGAATCAATTGAATTTCATCAAAGAAAAGAGGCATTGATCTTTATTTGCACATCTTGTAGGGATTGAATGGTTTAATTCACGAAGGATGAGATCAACAATTTATTTCTTACAAATAAGGCTTCTCCTTTGGATGCAAGAATTCATTCACACAAATGATGATGAAATTAACTTTCTTTGCTACACTAAATATTATATTTACCATGAAAAACGTATAAATACACCTTTATTAGTTTGAATCCATGGAAATTCATCAAACATAGAAGTCATTGATCTTGATTAGCTTTCCATCAATGGCTTATTAGTCCTTACAAAAAAAGATAATTTGATATTGGATCTTATTGATAAGATTACAAATCCAAAAGAAAAAAAAGAATAGTTGGAAAAATATGTTCATCTATCTCTAAATGAGACTAGGGTTAAAGAACTAGAGAAAGATAATCTTGGTACAAATATGTTAATTAAATAAAAGCGAATGCAATGGACTCTAATAAGAAATTAGCCCACTACGCTCTAAAGCTATATGCTTGATCCAACATTGAAGCCTAGGATTGGAATTTATAATAGTCATCCGTTAAATTGTATTTTGTACAATTGAGTCCCTTACTTTTATTTTTGTTCAATTAACATATTTAAATATTAGGATTATCTCACCACTAAAAATGCAATGGAATTAAAAATTATTTAAAAAATAGAAACATTGCATTATTTTAATTTTTAGAATTTTAATGTAAAGTTCCCAACTTCACCCTAAGATCTACTAGTTTGTGATACTGAGAGGGGGGTGAATCAGTATCACCATAATTCGCAATTTGCAAGTAAATGAACAACTTCAATCTCTTCTTAAAAGCGAACTCTTTCTTAGATTCGACTAAGGTAGATCTATTGCTACCTACTAATCACAATAGTCCCCAAAGTCACCTTTCAGACACCTTGTCTAATAGACAATTCGGATGTTCTTGTTTAGATCTTCGTTAGGTTATGGGTTGGCTGATACTTTAGCTGCGTTCACAACTCAATTCAAAACACAGAACGTAAAGCAAATTAAGGATACACGAGATTTACGTGGTTCCATCAACGTGACGTACATCCACGGTAGTAGGGACTCTCCCTTACCGAGACTATCCACTATACTTAAGAATTCTAGTTACAATGGATGTCTTAATCTTCTGCTCCTTTCACTATTGTAATTACTAAGCAAGTATAATACAAAGAGTATCACTTACTGTGTCTACCCTTCTTCTAACTTGTCTTGCCTCTATTGAATTGAAAGGCTGCTCCACTGTCGCTTAGAAGTTCACCGCAATGCTCTCTAACCTCTCTTAAAGAAATCTAGAAATACGTTGAGTTCTTTCCGATGCTTTGCCGAATTCCTTCTCTAGGTTGTCTCACACAGCTCTTGCTTTCACTGTCTCATGGTCTCACCCATCTCCTATTTCACGGTCTTACTGTTTCACAGCCTGTCCTCACGCTTCTGGTCTGTCACGCCATTGCACGTTCTGGTCTCATGCCGTCTCCTGACATACACCCACGCTTCTGGTCTGCCGTTTCATGTCTCTCGGCCGGCCTCACACTTCTGATCTGCTGTCTTCTCTTCTGGTTGGTCTCACGGATACCAGGTCTGCTGTCTTCTCTTCCGGGAGGTCTGTTTCTTATTTCTCCTCTTGCTGGTTGTGCATTTCTGGTTTGCTTGCAGGACCTGTTTCTGGTTTCCTTGCAGGAGGTCGCACGTTCTGGTTTGCTCTCCCGGTGGTGACGTTTCTGGTTTGCTCTCCTGGTGGTGTCGTTTCTGATCTCTTGCCGTTCTACTCTCTTTTCGGCCATCCCCTCTCGACCTTTGTTCTTCGTTCAGCCCCCCTTCAGTCGTCTCCTCTTTTTCTCCCTTTTTATTTGCCAATGGTGGGGTTCCCTTTTGGTATATTATTTTCTCTACTTTTTGGCCGGTTGTTGTAAGGTTGGCGTTTATTCAATTTTGTTGGCCTTCCTTTTTGTTTTGTCTTCCAAGGCCTTTATATACTCTCTTCCATGAAACCCTAATAGGGCTTACGTGGCAGATTTACATTCTTGCCCTTACACGACGGATTTACTTTCTTGCCCTTCCATGTGGCTTTACTTTCTTGCACACTTAACCCTAGTTGACAACAATTATAACCCATACAAAGCTGTGGGAACAACAATCTCCCCCTTTGTAATTGTTGGCAACACTCACAACAAAAACCATTATGCAGCAGTCCTTCATAATCTTCTTAGAGTAATAATCCAGAAGCAAATGGATTATAACTCCCGCTAAATATGCACTCCCCCTTCCTTAACAGCTCCCCCTACACTATTGCTTCTCTCCCCCTTTGCCAACCAATTACAAATTTGAAAAACCTACAAAGTAGAGATGGAGGATTCACCTAAACTTCAAGCTTGAGGAGACATTTGCACAGACAGACTCATTCTGTTCTTTTCAAATAGCTATATGGACAGAGGTTTAGTTAGAATATCTGAGATTTGATCTTTAGTGCCAACATACTCCAAATGAATTGTGCCCTCTTCCACTTGATCCTTGATAAAGTGATACCGGATGTCAATATGCTTGCTCCTTGAATGTTGAACTGGAATCTTGCTAAGATCAATTGCACTTTGATTATCACAAAGTATACTCACTTGTAACTTCACTTCAACACCCAAATCAGCCAATTGTCTTTGCATCCATATCACCTAAGTACATGCTGCACAAGTAGCCATATACTCAACCTCTGCTCTGCTCAAAGCAACACTGTTTTGCTTTCTACTTAGCCATGCAACACACTTTGAACCAAAGTTGAAGCTGCAGCCACTAGTTGATTTTCTATCATCTGTACTTCCTACCCAGTCTGCATTAGTGTATGCTTGTAGTTTTACAGAATCCATGACAGGATACCTCAAGCCCATTTCTAATGTCCCCTTGAGGTATCTTAGGATTCTTTTCACTGCTAACACATAAGATTCCTTACGATCAGCTTGGAATCTGCTAGCGATGCACACAGCTTGCATGAGATCAGGCCTTGATGCTGTAAGGTACATAAGGCTCTCTATCATCTTCCTGTATTCTGTAAGGCTTGTCCTCCTTTCTTCCTGATCTTTTGTTAACTTGTAGCCTACTGGCATAGGGGTACTGACAAGTCTGCTATCCTCCGTGCCAAACTTTTTCAGCATCTCTTTGGCATATTTTTTCTGAGAAATAAAAATACCTTCTTCACACTATTTTATCTATAATCTAAGAAAGTAAGTCATTTCTCCAATCAATGACATCTCAAATTCCTCACTCATCTTCTGTGCAAATTCTTGACATAGCTCAGAGTGATCCCCTCCAAAGATGATGTCATCTACATATACTATGGTTATCAGTTGGCCTTTCTCTGAGTTGAACACATATAGGTTATTATCAATTGTTCCTCTTTTGAAGTTCAACCTTTTATGCGTCCAGCCTATTGTACCATGCTCTTGGGGCTTGTTTAAGGCCATACAAGGCTTTCTTCAGCTTGCACATGTGTTGACCCAGGCTTTGTCTTGTGCAGCCTCTTCAACAAAATTAGGTTCAACTTGTGAGAGTAAAGCAGTAGCTCCCACAATTCTTCTTCTTGTTGTAACTTCTGCTGATGGGTCACCTATTATCTGATTTCCTTGATGAGCACTAGTCCATGTCTTCTTTGTCTTTCTCTCCTGTACAGTCTTAGTTGTAAGAGAATCTGCTTCTTTATCTTCAAACTCACTCTTCTCTGAGTCTGAACTTCTTTTCCCTCTTCTTCATGTTGGTAAGATTCTTCATCTATCTTGAAGTCATCTTCTTCACAGTCCTCAGCTTCTCCATTATGCATTGTTTTCCAATTTTCATCTATTCTCACATCACTGGAAGTGACCACTTTTCCTAGTTTATGCAGAAAAACTCTGTAACCTTTTGTCTTTGTTGAGTATCCCATAAAGATGCCTTCATCTGACCTAGCATGGAATTTTCCCAAGTTTTGCTCCTTGTTCTTCACAAAACATGGGCTGCCAAAGATTCTAAGATACTTGGCTGTTGTCTTCTTCCCACTCTATAGCTCATATGGAGTCTTATTAGTATTGGGCCTTAGTAAAACTCTATTCAATAGGTGCACGACTGTAAATGTTGCTTCTGTCCAAAATCTTGTGTGAAGCTTGGATTCTAGCAGTAGAGTTCTTGTCATTTCAACCACATCTCTATTTTCCCTCTCTACCACCCCATTCTGTTGAGGTGTTCTTGCTACTGCCATCTGATGGTGAATTCCATACTTCTCAAGGTAATCTTCAAAAGCTCCATTTGTGAATTCAATGCCTTGATCTGACCTCAATACTTTGATCTTCTTTCCACTCTCATTTTCAGCTAATCTTCTGTATTTCTTGAAGCATTTCAAAACTTCTAACTTGTGTTTGAGGTGCATGATGCAGGTCCTTTTGGAATAATCATCAACAAACAAGATGAAGTACCTCTCACCATTCAACCCTTTTGTTCTCATCGGCCCACACAAATCAGTATGTACAATGTCAAGCATTGCTTCAGAACTGACCTCTTTGGTCTTATATTGCTTTCTGACCTATTTTCCTTTAGAGCATGCTGAGCAAACATACTCCCTTTCTCTCTTGAGGTCTGGAATGTCTCTAATTGCATGAGTAGTGATCAGCTTCCTCATGTTCTTCTGTGTTAAGTGTCCTAACCTCCTATGCCAGAGTTGATTTTCTTCTTCTTTTGTAAGTAAACAGCTGTTTGTCTTGTACTCATCAATCACATATAAATTTCCAGTTCTTCTCTTCCCAGCTACAACAGTATTCTTTACTCTTTACTTGGCAACTTGTTTTTATGAATATCACTTTATGGTCTTCATTGCATTGTTGGCTAACAAATGCTAGATTATATATGAGTCCTTCAATGTGCAGAACATCTTTCAGCTTTCCTTTTCCAATATTTACTGACCCTTGACCATTGATGTTGAGTGAATCATCATTGCCAAACTTGACTCTGCCTTCTCTTGACTTGTTCAGTTTTGATAATTTACTCTTGTCTCCTGTCATGTGTGAAGTGCACCCACTATCAAGGATCCATTACTTATCCTTGTAGTCAGCCTTTAGTGCAATTTCAGCTATATTAGCCACCTCCCTTTTAGCTTTATATTCCTTCTTTTGAACTGGCTTGATTATAGTTTTCTCCTTTTTCTCAGCTTTGACTGTACTAATTGCTTTCACTGTGTCATTGAGTGCCTTCTCTTGCTTAGGGAGAAGTGTCATGCATCTCTTGGCATTATGGTCATCCTGCTCGCACCTTTCACACTGTTCCAAATCTCCCAATATAGCAAACTTGTTCTTTGAAACCACTGATTTGGGCTTCCACCAACAATCCTTGTTAGTGTGTCCTTGCCTTTTATAGTATGTGCAAGAACTCACAACAGGTGTTCTCCTCTGAATTTTGTATTGTCTCCCCCTGTATACAGCATCATATCTTCTCAAGTTGGAAACATATACTGGCCTTCTCCACCAGCATTTACTTGTCTTATGACCCCAAACTTCACAATAAAGACAGTAACCTTGAAACTGCCTCTTCTTGGGTCTAATCACAGCTTGTTTTCTTTTGTTCATTACTTGTTGTGTAGGCAAGGTTGCTGGCTTCTTTGCTTGTGTGGCTTTCATTTCAGTCACCTTCTTCTCCTTCTTCTGTTCAGCCGTAGCCGTTTGCTGGCTGACTTTCTTTTCTTCATTTTTGTTTGCAACCCTAGGTTGTTTCTTCAAATCTTCTTTATTTTCAGCCTTCACTGTTCCTAGTCTTTTCTTTCTGAGACTTAACTTTCACTTTCAACTTCTGTGGCAAAGTCTCATTATCTTTAGGCAGTGCAGCATCAAATTCCTGCACTTTCTCTTCATTCTTCTTTTCTCTTGCAGAGCTTGTTTCTCCTATCACTTCAAACTTCTGCAAGTTCTCTTCACCCTTTTTGAGTTGTTGCTGAAGTCTTCGCAACTTTATCTCCATTTCTTCAATTGTTGAAGTCCTTGAGCCAAGCTCCATAGTAAGGTCTTCACATATTTTGATCTGTTCTTCAAATCTTCTCTTCAAGTCAATATGTTCAGCCCTTATTTCATCCTTTTGACTTTCTGCTTCCTCAATCTTTGCTTCAACTTGTTTTATATGGGCCTCCAACCTTCTTATGGTTCTACCCCTTCTGATTATCTCCTTTGAAGCTGTTTCTAACTCAGCTTCAAGATCTGGTTCTTCTTCATCAATCTCCTCTTCCTCTTCAGAGGTTGAACTACCACATCGAGCTGATGCCATAAAGGTATGCTCATCTGATGAGTCTAAATCTTCCTCCTCATCAGCTTCTTTTGTCTGGCTCACATAACTCTTAAATGAGCCTCTCTTCTTCTTTTGTGGGTTAGCAGTTTTCTTGCTGGACTTCCTTGACTTGAATAATGGTCTTCTCCATTTTGAATTCTGCTCATCATCACCATCCTCATCTTCATCATCAAGTTTCACTTTGCACTGAGAAGCAAAGTGTCCAGTCTGTCTGCAACGATAACATCTCAAGGACAACTGTCCTTTTCCCTTCTTAGACCCCTTTTTGAACTTCCTTGTGAAGTATGCCAACACTTCACCTTCACTTTCTTCCTCATCATCATCATCATCATCCTTACTGGATGATTCTTCCTCTTCTTTTATCTTCAAGTGTTTCATAGCTTTGAAAGCTGCCTCCTTTGATACCTTTGATGTTGAGGAGCTCTCAATTGACTTTATTCTCATCTCATATGCAATGAGATTGCATTGGAGATCATGCAGAGACATAGAATTGAGATCTCTACTCTCCTCTATGGCTGCCACCTTTGAGGCAAATCTCTCAGGCAGAATTCTCAGAATTTTCTTCACAATAGATGAGTCCTTCTTGTTCTTCCCATGACTTCTAAGATCATTTACAGCATCAATAACCCTGGTGAAGAACTCTTGGACTGTTTCATTTTTCTGCATTCTGAGAGATTCATATCTCTCCTTGAAAACTTGAAGCATGGCCTCCTTCATTTTGCCATCACCTTTATAGACTTTCTGCAATCTATCCCATATCTCCTTGGCAGATTTGCAGTCCATAACTTTAGCATACTCAGCATCTGTCAATGCTGAAATGATGACGTTTGAGGCCTTTCCATTTATCTCAAACTACCTTAATTCCTCTGGGGTTACATCTTTACCTTCTTCTGGGGCCACAAAACCCTCATGTACGGTTTTCACCACGTTCATGCCCATGGTTGCAAATACCACTTGCATTCTCGCTCTGCACATATGGTAGTTGGTTCCGTTGAAGATTGGAACCTTCTTGCTGTAAGTGGTGCTGGTGCTGGTAGCAGCGTTCATTTCTCAGTATGCTGAACAAGTTAAAACTTATGGAGCTCTTCAAACTAGTACACCAGGCTGTTAAGCTTTATCCTGGTGAACCTGTGCTCTGATACCAATTGAAGTTCCCAACTTCACCCTAGGATCTACTAGTTTGTGATACTAAGAGGGGGGGTGAATCAGTATCACCACAATTCGCAATTCGCAAGTAAGTGAACAACTTCAATCTCTTCTTAAAAGCGAACTCTTTCTCAGATTCAACTAAGGTAGATCTATTGCTACCTACTAATCACAATAGTCCCCAAAGTCACCTTTTAGACACCTTGCCTAATAGACAATTTGGATGTTCTTGTTTAGGTCTTCGTTAAGTTATGGGTTAGCTGATACTTTAGCTGCGTTCACAACTCAATTCAAAACACATAACGTAAAGCAAATTAAGGATACACGAGATTTACGTGGTTCCGTCAACTTGACGTACATCCACGGTGGTAGGGACTCTCCCTTACCAAGACTATCCACTATACTTGAGAATTCTAGTTACAATGGATGTCTTAATCTTCTACTCCTTTCACTATTGCAATTACTAAGCAAGTGTAATACAAAGAGTGTCACTTACTATGTCTACCCTTCTTCTAGCTTGTCTTGCCTCTGTTGAATTGGAAGGCTGCTCCACTGCTGCTTAGAAGTTCACTGCAACGCTCTCTAACCTCTCTTGAAGAAATCTAGAAATACGTTGAGTTCTTTTCGATGCTTCGCCGAATTCCTTCTCTAGGTTGTCTCACACAGCTCCTGCTTTCACTATCTCACGGTCTCACCCGTCTCCTATTTCACGGTCTTACTGTTTTATGGCCTGTCCTCATGCTTCTGGTCTGTCATGCCATTGCACGTTCTGGTCTCACGTCGTCTCCTGATGTACACCCACACTTCTGGTCTGTCGTTTCATGTCTCTCGGCCTGCCTCACACTTCTAGTCTGTTGTCTTCTCTTTCGGTTGGTCTCACTGATACCAGGTCTGCTCTCTTCTCTTCAGGGTGGTTTGTTTCTTATTTCTCCTCTTGCTGATTGTGCATTTCTGGTTTGCTTGCAGGACATGTTTCTGGTTTGCTTGCAAGACATGTTTATGGTTTACTTGCAGGACGTGTTTCTGGTTTCCTTGCAGGAGGTCGCACATTCTGGTTTGCTCTCCTGGTAGTGACGTTTCTGGTTTGCTCTCCCGGTGGTGTCATTTTTTATCTCTTGTCGTTCTGCTCTTTTTTCGGCTGTCTCCTCTCGACCTTTGTTCTTCGTTCAGCCCCCCTTCGGCCATCTCCTCTTTTTCTCCCTTTTTTTTTTTGCCGACGGTGGGATTCCCTTTTGGTCTATTATTTTCTCTTCTTTTTGGCCAGTTGTTGTAGGGTTGGCATTTATTCAATTTTGTTGGCCTTCCTTTTTGTTTTGTCTTCCAAGGCCTTTATATATTCTCTTCCATGAAACCCTAATAGGGCTTATGTGGTAGATTTACGTTCTTGCCCTTACGCGGCAGATTTACTTTCTTGCCCTTCCATGTGGCTTTACTTTTTTGCACACTTAACCCTAGTTGACAACAATTACAACTCATACAAATCTGTGGGAACAACATAATGTTTTATAGGTAGTAATTCTTCGTTAATACTCAAGTGAATTTAAATTTTGTAATTTTTTTAATTGTCTCCATTTCCATAATGCAAGTTGACATGATTTATATAATTTTAGTATGCAAACATGTTTATTAAATAAAAGTGAATACAATGGACTCTAATAAAAAATTAACCCACTACACCCTATAACTATATGCTTGATCCAACATTAAAGGTTGGGATTGGAATTTATAATAGTCATCTGTTAAACTGTATTTTGTATAATTAAGTCTCTTTTATTTTTGTTCAATTAACATATTCGAATAATAAGATTATCTCACCATTAAAAATGCAATGCAATTAAAAATTATTTAAAAAATAGAAACATTGCATTATTTTAATTTTTACAAATTTAATTCCTTACACCCTATAACTATATGCTTGATCCAACATTAAAGGTTGGGATTGCAATTTATAATAGTCATCCGTTAAACTATATTTTGTACAATTAAGTCCCTTACTTTTATTTTGGTTTGATTAACATATTCAAAAATTATATTTATCTCACTACAAAAAATGCGATGGTAATAAAAATTATTAAAAATATAAAAATATTGCATTATTTTAACTTTTAGAATTTTAAAGTTTTACGGGTAGTAAATTTTTGTTAATATTCAAGTGAATTTAAATTTTGTAATTCTTTTAATTGTCTCCATTTTCTCAATGCAAGTTGACATAACTTATATAATTTTAGTGTACAAACATATTAATTAAATCAGAGGGAATGCAATGGATTCTAATAAGAAATTTGCCCATTATGCTCTCAAGCTATATACTTGATTTAACATTGAAATTTCGGATTAAAATTTATGATAGTCATCTGCTAAAATGTATTTTGTAAAATTGAGTCCCTTACTTTTATTTTTGTTTAATTAACATATTCAAAACTTATATTTATCTCACTATAGTAACTGCAATGGTAATAAAAATTATAAAAATATAAAAACATTGCATTATTTTAATTATTAGAATTTTAAAGTCTTAAAGGGAGAAATTTTTCTTTAATACTCAAGTGAATTTAAATTTGGCAATTTTTTTAATTGTCTCCATTACCACAATGCAATTTGATATCATTTATATAATTTTGGTATGCAAACATATTAATTAAATAAAAGCGAATTTAATGCACTCATGTAAGAAGTTAGTGCACTGCACTCTAGAGGTATATGGTTGACCCAACATTAAAACTTGGAATTGGAATTTATAATAGTCATCCATTAAAGTGTATTTTATACAATTGAGTCCATCTCTTTTATTTTGGCAAACTAATATATTCAATTATTAGGTTTATCTCACCATTGAAAATGCAATCAAATTAAAAATTATTTAAAAAATATAATCATTACATTATTTTAATTTTTAGAATATTAATGTCTTAAAGCTAGTAATTCTTCGTTAATATTTAAGTAAATTTAAATTTTATAATTTTTTTAATTGTCTCCATTTACATAACGCAAGTTGAGATGATTTATATAATTTTAGTGTACAAATATGTTAAATAAATAAACGCAAATGCAATGGACTCTAATATGAAATCAGCCCACTACCCTTTAGAGCTATATGCTTGATCCAACATTGAAACTTGGGATTGAAATTTATAATAGTCATCCACTAAACTATATTTTGTACAATTGAGTCCCTTACTTTTATTTTTGTGCAATTAACATATTCAAAAATTATATTTATCTCACTACAAAAAATGGAATGGTAATAAAAATTATTCAAAACATAAAAACATTGCATTATTTTAATTATTAAAATTTTAAAGTCTTATAGGGAGAAATTCTTGGTTAATACTCAAGTGAATTTAAACTTGGTAATTTTTTTACACTTCTCCATTACCACAATACAATTTGACATGATTTATATGATTTTAGTATGCAACCATGTTAATTAAATAAAAGCGAATGCAATAAACTCAAGTAAGAAGTTAGTCCACTACGCTCTAGAGCTATATGGTTGACCCAACATTGAAACTTGCAAATTGGAATTTATAACAGTCATCCATTAAAGTCTATTTTATATAATTAAGTCTATTGCTTCTATTTTGACAAACTAACATATTCAAATATTAGGTTTATCTCACCATTGAAAATGTAATCGAATTAAAAATTATTTAAAAAATAAAATCATCGCATTATTTTAAGTTTTGGAAGATTAATGTCTTACAGGTAGTAATTCTTCATTAATATTTAAGTAAATTTAAATTTTGTAATTTTTTGAATTGTCTCCATTTACACAATGCAAGTTGACATGATTTATATAATTTTAGTGTACAAATATGTTAATTAAATAAAAGCGAATGCAATAGACTTTAATCAAAAATTTGCCCACTACCCTTTAGAGCTATATGCTTGATCCAACATTGAAGCTTAGGGTTGGAATTTATAATAGTCATCTGCTAAACTGTATTTTGTACAATTGAGTCCCTTACTTTTATTTTTGTGCAATTAACATATTCAAAAATTATATTTATCTCACTATAGAAAATGGATTGGTAATAAAAATTATTCAAAATATAAAAACATTGCATTATTTTAATTATTAGAATTTTAAAGTCTTATAGGGAGAAATTCTTGGTTAATACTCAAGTGAATTTAAAGTTGGTAATTTTTTTACACTTCTCCATTACCACAATGTAATTTGACATAATTTATATAATTTTAGTATGCAACCATGTTAATTAAATAAAAGCGAATGCAATAAACTCAAGTAAGAAGTTAGTCCACTACGCTCTAGAGCTATATGGTTGACCCAACATTGAAACTTGTAAATTGAAATTTATAACAGTCATCCATTAAAGTCTATTTTATACAATTAAGTCCATTGCTTCTATTTTGACAAACTAACATATTCAAATATTAGGTTTATCTCACCATTGAAAATGTAATCGAATTAAAAATTATTTAAAAAATAAAATCATCGCATTATTTTAATTTTTGGAAGATTAATGTCTTACAGGTAGTAATTCTTCATTAATATTTAAGTAAATTTAAATTTTGTAATTTTTTGAATTGTCTCCATTTACATAATGCAAGTTGACATGATTTATATAATTTTAGTGTACAAATATGTTAATTAAATAAAAGCGAATGCAATAGACTTTAATAAAAAATTTGCCCACTACCCCTACAGCTATATGCTTGATCCAACATTGAAGCTTAGGGTTGGAATTTATAATAGTCATCCGCTAAACTGTATTTTGTACAATTGAGTCCCTTACTTTTATTTTTGTGCAATTAACATATTCAAAAATTATATTTATCTCACTATAGAAAATGGATTGGTAATAAAAATTATTCAAAATATAAAAACATTGCATTATTTTAATTATTAAAATTTTAAAGTCTTATAGGGAGAAATTCTTGGTTAATACTCAAGTGAATTTAAAGTTGGTAATTTTTTTACACTTCTCCATTACCACAATGTAATTTGACATAATTTATATAATTTTAGTATGCAACCATGTTAATTAAATAAAAACGAATGCAATGAACTTAAGTTAGAAGTTAGTCCACTACGCTCTAGAGCTATATGGTTGACCCAACATTGAAACTTGAAATTGGAATTTATAACAGTCATCCATTAAAGTCTATTTTATACAATTGAGTCCATTGCTTCTATTTTGACAAATTAACATATTTAAATATTAGGTTTATCTCACCATTGAAAATGCAATCGAATTTAAAAAATAAAATCATTGCATTATTTTAATTTTTAGAAGATTAATGTCTTACAAGTAATAATTCTTCGTTAATATTCAAGTAAATTTAAATTTTGTAATTTTTTTAATTGTCTCCATTTACACAATGCAAGTTGACATAATTTATATAATTTTAGTGTGCAAATATGTTAATTAAATAAAAACGAATGCAATGGATTCTGATAAGAAATTAGCCAACTATACTCTAGAGCTATATATGCTTCATCCAACATTGAAACTTGGGATTGAAATTTATAATAGTCATCCACTAAACTGTATTTTGTGTAATAGAGTCTCATACTTTTATTTTTGTTCAATTAACATATTAAAAAATTATGCTTATCCCACCATTGAAAATGCAATGGTAATAAAAATTATTAAATTATTTTAATTTTTAGAATTTTAAAGTCTTGTAGGGAGAAATTCTTGGTTAATACTCAAGTGAATTTAAATTTGGTAATTTTTTACACTTCTCCATTACCACAATGCAATTTGAAATGATTTATATAATTTTAGAATGCAAACATGTTAATTAAACGAAAGCAAATGCAATGGACTCAAGTAAGAAATTAGCCCACTACACTCTATAGCTATATGTTTGATCCAACATTGAAGCTTGGGATTTGAATTTATAATAGTTATATGCTAAATTGTATTTTGTACAATTGAGTCTCTTACTTTTATTTTTGTTCAATTAACATATTCAAAAATTATATTTATCCCACCATTGAAAATGCAATGGTAATAAAAATTATGAAAAATATAAAAACATTGCATTATTTTAATTATTAGCATTTTAAAGTCTAACAGGGAGAAATTCTTGGTTAAGACTCGAGTAAGTAGTTAGTCCACTACACTCTAGACCTATATGTTTGACCCAATATTGAAGTTAGGAATTGGAATTTATAAGAGTTATACATTACTGTGTATTTTATACAATTGAGTCCATTGCTTTTATTTTGGCAAACTAAGATATTCAAATATTAGGTTTATCTCACCATTAAAATGCAATGGAATTAAAAATTATTTAAAAAAAATCATTGCATTATTTTAATTTTTAGAATTTTAATGTTTTATAGGTAGTAATGTTTTGTTAATATTCAAGTGAATTTAAACTTTGTAATTTTTTTAATTGTCTCCAATTCCACAATGCAAGTTGACATGATTTATATAATTTTAGTGTACAAATATGTTAATTAAATAAAAGTGAATGTGGTGAACTCTAATAAAAAATTAGCACACTATGCTCTAAAGCTATATGCTTGATTGAACATTGAAACTTAGGATTGGAATTTATAATAGTCATCTACTAAACTATATTTTGTACAATTGAATCTCTTTTATTTTGTCTAATTAACATATTCAAAAATTATATTTATCTCACTCCAAAAAATGCAATGCTAAAAAAATTATTAAAAATACAAAAACATTACATTATTTTAATTTTTAGAATTTTAATGTTTTACAGGTAGAAAAATTTTCGTTAATATTCAAGTGAATTTAAATTTTGTAATTCTTTTAATTATTTCCATTTCTATAATGCAAGTTGTCATAATTTATATAATTTTCGTGTACAAATATATTAATTAAATAAAAACTAATGCAATGAACTCTAATAAGAAATTTGCCCACTATGCTCTAGAGCTATATGCTTAATTCAACATTGAAACTTGAGATTGGAATTTATAATAGTCATCCGCTAAACTATACTTTGTACAATTGAGTCTCTTACTTTTATTTTTGTTCAATTAACATATTCAGAATTTATGTTTATCTCACCATTGAAATTCTTGGTTAATACTCAAGTGAATTTAAATTTAGTAATTTTTAACATTGCATTATTTTAATTATTAGCATTTTAAAGTCTAATAGGGAGAAATTCTTGGTTAATACTCAAGTGATTTTAAATTTGGTAATTTTTTTCATTGTCTTCATTACCACAATACAATTTGACATGATTTATAAAAATTTAGTCTGTAAACATGTTAATTAAATAAAAACGAATGCAACTTAAGTAAAAAGTTAATCCACTACACTCTAGAACTATATGCTTGACCCAACATTAAAGCTTGAAATTGGAATCTATAACAATCATCCATTAAAGTGTATTTTATACAAATGAGTCCATTGTTTTTATTTTGCCAAACTAACATATTCAAATATTAGGTTTATCTCACTATTGAAAATGTAATAGAATTAAAAATTATTTAAAAAATAAAATCATTGCATAATTTTAATTTTTATAATTTTAATGTGTTATAGGTAGTAATTCTTCGTTAATACTCAAGTGAATTTAAATTTTGTAATTTTTTTAATTGTCTCCACTTACACAATGCAAGTTAACATGATTTATATAATTTTAGTATACAAATATGTTAATTAAATAAAAGCGAATGCAATGGACTTTATTATGAAATTATCCCACTATGCTCTCGAGCTAGATGCTTGATCCAACATTGAAGTTTGGGATTGGAATTTATACTAGTCATCCACTAAATGTACTTTGTACAATTAGGTCCCATACTTTTATTTTTGTTTAGTTAATTTATTCAAAAATTATGTTTATCTCACCATTGAAAATGCAATGGTTATAAAAATTATTAAAAATATAAAAACATTGCATTATTTTAATTATTAGAATTTTAAAGTCTTACAAGGAGAAATTCTTGGTTAATACTCAAGTGAATTTAAGTTTTGTAATTATTTTAATTATCTCCATTACCATAATGCAATTTGACATGATTAATATAATTTTAGTGTACAAACATGTTAATTAAATAAAAGTGAATGTAATGGACTCTAATAAAAAGTTTGTATACTACGCTTTAGATCTATATACTTGACCCAATATTGAAACTTGGGATTGGAATTTATAATAGTTATCCACTAAAGTTTATTTTATATAATTAAGTCCATTGGTTTTATTTGGCAAACTAACATATTCAAATATTAATTTTATCTCCCCATTGAAATGTAATGGAATTAAAATTATTTAAAAAATAAAATCATTGCATCATTTTAATTTTTAGAATTGTAATGTCTTATAAGTAGTAATTCTTCGTTAATACTCAAGTGAATTTAAATTTTGTAATTTTTTAATTGTCTCCACTTATACAATGCAAGTTGACATGGTTTATATAATTAAAGTATACAAATATTTTAATTAAATAAAAGTAAATGCAATGGACTCTATTATGAAATTATCCCACTATGCTCTTGAGCTAGATACTTGATCCAACATTGAAGCTTGGGATTGGAATTTATAATAGTCATCCGCTAAACTGTATTTTGTACAATTGAGTCCCTTACTTTTATTTTTGTTCAATTAACATGTTCAAAAATTATATTTATCTCACCATTGAAAATGCAATGGTAATAAAAATTATTAAAAATATAAAAATATTGCATTATTTNAAAACATTGCATTATTTTAATTATTAGCATTTTAAAGTCTGACAAGATGAAATTCTTGGTTAAGACTCAAGTGACTTTAAATTTGGTATTGTCTCCATTACCACAATACAATCTGACATAGATTAATATAATTTTAGTATGCAAGCATGCTAATTAAATAAAAGCAAATGCAATGGACTAAGTAAGAAGTTAGTCCACTACGCTCTAAAGCTATATACTTGACCCAACATTGAAACTTGGAATTGTAATTTATAAGTCCATCCATTATAGTCTATTTTATACAATTGAATCCATTGCTTTATTTTGGCAAACAAATATTCAAATATTAGGTTTATCTCACCATTGAAAATGCGATGGAATTAAAAATTATTTAAAAAAAATCATTGCATTATTTTAATTTTAGAATTTTAATGTTTACAGGTAGTAATTCTTCGTTAATATTCAAGTTGAATTTTAAAAATTTTGTTAATTTTTAATTGTCCTTTATTCCGCAATGCAAGTTGAACATGATTTATATAATTTTAGTGTACAAATATGTTAATTAAATAAAAGTGAATGTGGTGGACTCTAATAAAAAAATTAGCCCACTACGCTCTAGAACTATATGCTTGATTGAACATTGAACCTTGGGATTGGGATTTATAATAGTCATTTGCTAAACTGTATTTTGTACAATTGAGTCCCTTTTATTTTTGTCCAATTAACATATTCAAAATTATATTTATCTCACTACAAAAAATGCAATGCTAATAAAAATTATTAAAATACAAAAACATTGCATTATTTTTAATTTTTAGAATTTTAACATTTTATAGGTAATAAATTTCGTTAATATTCAAGTGAATTTAAATTTTGTAATTCTTTTAATTGTTTCCATTTCCACAATGCAAGTTGGCATGATTTATATAATTTTAGTGTATATATATGTTAATTAAATAAAAGCAAATGCAATGAACTCTAATAAGAAATTTGCCCACTACACTCTAAAATTATATGCTTAATCCAACATTGAAACTTGGGATTGGAATTTATAATAGTCATCTGCTAAATTGTACTTTCTACAATTGAGTCCCTTACTTTTATTTTTGTTCAATTAACATATTCAAAAATTTATGTTTATCTCACCATTGAAAATGTAATGGTAATAAAAATTATTAAAAATATAAAAACATTGCAATATTTTAATTATTAGAATTTTAAACTCTTAAAGGGAGAAATTCTTGGTTAATACTCAAGTGAATTTAAATTTGGTAATTTTTTTATTGTCTCCAATACCACAATACAATTTGACATGATTTATAAAAATTTAGTTTGCAAACATGTTAATTAAATAGAAGCAAATGTAATGGACTCAAGTAAGAAGTTAGTCCACTACACTCTAAAACTATATACTTCACCCAACATTGAAGTTTGGAATTGAAATTTATAACAGTCCTCAACTAAAGTTTATTTTATATTAATTGAGTCAATTGGTTTTATTTTGGCAAACTAACATATTTAAATATTAGGTTTATCTTCTCATTGAAAATGCAATGGAATTAAAAATTATTTAAAAAATAAACTCATTGCTTCATTTTAATTTTTAGAATTTTAATGTCATACAAGTAGTAATTCTTCGTTAATACTCAAGTGAATTTAAATTTTATAATTTTTTTAATTGTCTCCACTTACACAATGCAAGTTGACATGGTTTATATAATTTTAGTATACAAATATGTTAATTAAATAAAAGCGAATGCAATGAACTATATTATGAAATTGTCCCACTATGCTCTCAAGCTAGATGCTTGATCCAACATTAAAACTTGGGATTGGAATTTATAATAGTCATCCGCTAAACTGTACTTTGTACAATTGAGTCCCTTACTTTTATTTTTGTTCAATTAACATATTTCAAAAATTATGTTTATCTCACCATTGAAAATGCAATGGAATTAAAAATTACTAAAAATATAAAAACATTGCATTATTTTAATTTTTAGAATTTTAATGTGTTATAGGTAGTAATTCTTCGTTAATATTCAAGTGAATTTAAATTTTGTAATTTTTAATTATCTCAATTTTCATAATGCAATTTGAAATGATCAATATAATTTTAGTGTGCAAACATGTTAATTAAATAAAAATGAATGCAACAGACTCTAATAAGAAATTAGTCTACTATGCTCTAGACCTATATGCTTGATCCAACATTAAAACTTGGTATTGGAATTTATAATAGTGATTTGCTAAACTGTATTTTATGCAATTGAGTCCCTTACTTTCATTTGTGTTCAATTAATGTATTCATATATTATGTTTGTCGCACCATTCAAAATGCAATGGTATTAGGGATTTTTTAAAAAATAAGAACGTTGCATTGTTTTAATTTTTAGAATTTTAAAATTTTACAGGGAGAAATTCTTGGTTAATACTCAAGTGAATTTAAATTTGGTAATTTTTTTAATTGTCTCCATTACCACAATGCAATTTGACATGATTTATAAAATTTTATTGTAGAATCATGTTAATTAAAAAAAAAAACGAATGCAATGGATTCAAGTAAGAAGTTAGTCCACTATACTATAGAGCTATATGCTTGACCCAATATTGAAACTTGGGATTGGAATTCATTATAATCATCCACTAAAATTTATTTTATATAATTAAGTCCATTGGTTTTATTTTGGCAAATTAACATATTCAAATATTATGATTATCTCACCACTAAAAATGCAATGGAATTAAAAATTATTTAAAAGATAAAAACATTGCATTATTTTAATTTTTAGAATTTTAATGTGTTATAGGTAGTAATTTTTCGTTAATACTCAAGTGAATTTAAATTTTGTAATTTTTTTAATTATCTTAATTTTCACAATGCAATTTGAAATGATCAATATAATTTTAGTGTGCAAACATGTTAATTAAATAGAAATGAATGCAACAGACTCTAATAAGAAATTAGTCCACTGTGCTCTAGAGCTATATATACATAATCCAACATTAAACATGGCATTGGAATTTATAATAGTGATCTACTAAATTGTATTTTGTGCAATTGAGTCCCTTACTTTCATCTGTGTTCAATTAACATATTCATATATTACGTTTGTCACACAATTCAAAAAACAATGGTATTAATGAATTTTTAAAAAATAAGAACATTGCATTATTTTAATTTTTAGAATTTTAAAATCTTACAGGGAGAAATTCTTGGTTAATACTTAAGTGAATTTAAATTTGGAAATTTTTTTAATTGTCTCCATTACCACAATGTAATTTGACATGATTAATATAATTTTAGTGTACAAACATATTAATTAAAAGAAAGTGAATGTAATGGACTGTAATAGGAAGTTAGTCCATTACGCTCTAGAGCTATATGCTTGACTTAACGTTGAAACTTGGGATTATAATTTATAACAGTAATCCACTAAAGTTTATTTTATACAATTGGGTCCATTACTTTTATTTTGGCAAATTAACATATTCAAATATTTTGTTTATCTTACCACTGAAAATGCAATGGAATTAAAAATTATTTGTGAAAAATAAGAACATTGCATTATTTTAATTTTTAGAATTTTAATGTCTTACAAGTAGTAATTCTTCATTAATACTCAAGTGAATTTAAATTTTATAATTTTTTTAATTGTCTCAATTTCCACAATGCAATTTGACATAATTTATGTAATTTTAGTATACAACATTAAATCTTGGGATTGAAATTTATAATTGTCATCCACTAAAGTGTATTTTGTACAATTGAGTCCCTTACTTTTTTTTGTGTTCAATTAACATATTCAAATATTACGTTTATCTCACCATTCAAATGCAAGAGTATTAAAAATTATTTAAAAAATAAAAACATTGCATTATTTTAAGTTTTAGAATTTTAAAGTCTTATAGGGACAAATTCTTCGTTAATACTTAAGTGAATTCAAATTCAGTAATTGTCTCCATTACCAGAATGCAATTTGACATGATTTATATAATTTTAATCTATAAACATGTTAATTAAATAAAAGCAAATGCAAAGGACTTTAATAAGAAGTTTGTCCACTACGGTCTACAACTATATGCTTGACCCAACATTAAAGCTTGGGGTTGGAATTTATAATAGTGATCCACTAAAGTGTATTTTAAATAATTGAGTCCATTGCTTTTTTTTTTTTTTGGTAAATTAACATATTCAAATATTAGGTTTATCACCCCATTGAAATTGAAATGGAATGAAAAATTATTTAAAAAGGAAAAACATTGCATTATTTTAATTTTTAGAATTTTAAAGTCTTACATGGAGAAATTCTTTATTAATACTCAAATGAATTTAAACTTAGTAATTTTTTTAATTGTCTCCATTACCATAAACTAATTTGACAAGATTTATATAATTTTAGTATACAAACATGTTAATTAAATAAAAGCAAATGCAATGGACTCTAATAAGAAATTAGCCCACTATGCTTTAGAGCTATATGCTTGATCAAAGATTGAGACTTTGGATTGGAATTTATAATAGTCATCCACTACAATGTATTTATACAATTGTGTCTGTTGCTTTTGTTTTGGTAAATTAACGTATTCAAATATTAGGTTTATCTCACCATTGAAAATGAAATGGAATTAAAAATTATTTAATAAATCAAAACATTGCATTGTTTTAATTTTTAGAATTTTAATGTGTCATAGGTAGTAATTCTTCATTAATATTCAAGTGAATTTAAATTTTATAATTTTTTTAATTGTCTTCATTTCCCCAGTGCAATTTGACATGATTGATATAATTTTAGCATACAAACATATTAATTAAATAAAAGCAAATGCAATGGACTCTAATAAAAAATTAGTCGACTACGCTTTTGAGCTATATGCTTGATTAAACATTAAGACTTTGGATTGGAATTTATAATAGTCATCCGCTAAACTATATTTTGTACAATTAAGTCATTTACTTTTATCTGTGTTCAATTAAATATTTAAAATAAAAGCATTGCATTATTTTAATTTTTAGAATTTTAAAGTCTTACATGGAGAAATTCTTCATTAATATTCAACTGAATTTAAATTTAGTAATTTTTTTAATTGTCTACATTACCACAAAGCAATTTGACATGATTTATATAATTTTAATATACAAACATGTTAATTAAATAAAAGTGAATGCAATGGACTCTAATAAGAAGTTAGTTCGCTATGCTCTAGAGCTATATACTTAACCCAACATTAAAACTTAGGATTGGAATTTATAATAGTTATCCCAACATTAAAACATTAAAATATTATGTTTTTCTCACCATTGAAATGCAATGACATTAGTAATAAATTCAAAAATCAAAACATTGCACTTTTTCAATTTTTAGAATTTTAAAGTCCTATAGGGATAAATGCATTGTTAATAATCAGTTGAATTTATATTTTGTAATTTTTTTAATTCTCTCCTTTGTGACAATGCTATATGAAATGATTTATATAATTTTAGTCTACAAACATATTACTTAAGAGAAAGATAATGCAATGGACTCTAATAAGAAATTTCCCCACTCCCCTCAAGAGCAATGTGGTTGACCTATCATTGAACCTTCGGATTATTATTTTTAATGTTCATCCACTAAAGTTTATTTTATACAAATGAGTCCATTACTTGTGTTTTTGTTCAATTAACATATTTAAATATTATGTTTTTCTCACCATTCAATTGCAATGACATTAGCAATAAATTTAAAAATGAAAACATTGTACTTTTTCAACTTTTAGAATTCTAAAGTCTTATAGGGATAAATGCATTGTTAATAATTAGTTGAATTTAAATTTTGTAATTTTTTTAATTGTCTCCTTTGCCACAATGCTATTTGAAATCTTTTATATAATCTTAGTCTAAAAATATACTACTTAAGAAAAAGCAAATGCAATAGACTCTAATAAGAAGTTTCCCCAAAAGCAAATGCAGTGGACTCTAATAAGAAGTTTCCCCATACCCCTCCAAAGCAATATGGTTGACCCAACATTGAAGCTTGGCATCACTATTTATAATATTCATCCACAAATGTGTATTTTAAACAATTGAGTCCATTACTTGTATTTTTGTTAACATAATGAAATGTTATGTTTTTCCCACAATTCAAATGCAATGACATTAACAATAAATTTAAAAATCAGAACATTGTATTTTTTCAACTTTTAGAATTTTAAAATCTTATAGGAATTAATGCATTTTTAATAATTAGTTGAATTTAAATTTTGTAATTTTTTTATTGTCTCCTTTAACACAATGCTATTTGAAATAATTTATATAACTTTAGTCTACAAACATATCACTTAAGAAAAGCAAATATAATGGACTCTAATATGAAGATTCCCTACTCCCCTTAAGTGTTAATATACTTGACCCAACATTAAAACTTGGGATTGTTATTTTGAACATTCATCCACTAAAGTGTATTTTATACAATTAAGTCCATTACTTGTATTTTTGTTCAACTAACATATTCAAATATTCTATTTTTCTCACCATTCATAATGCAGTGGCATTGATAATAAATTTAAAAATTTAAAATATTGCATTTTTTCAACTTTTAGAATTTTAAAGTCATGTAGGGATTAATGCATTGTTAATAATCAGTTGAATTTAAATTTTGTAATTTTTTTAATTGTCTCCTTTGTGGCAATGCTATTCGAAATGATTTATATAATTTTAATATAAAAATACTTAAGAAAAAGCAAATGCAATAAACTTTAATAAAAAATTTCCCCATTCCCCTCAAGGGCAAAATGGTTGATCCAACATTGAGGCTTGGGATTGCTATTTATATTATTTGTCCACTAAAGTCTATTTTATACAATTGAGTCCATTACTTGTATTTTTGTTCAATTAACATATTCAAATATTATGGTTTCTCACCATTCAAATGCAATGATAGTAGCATCAAATTTAAAAATCAAAACACTGCACTTTTTCAACTTTTAGAATTTTAACGTCTTATATGGATTAATGCATTCTTAATAATCATTTGAATTTTACTTTTATAATTTTTTTAATTGTATCCTTTGCGACAATGCTACTTGAAATGATTTATATAATTTTAGTCTAAAAATATGTTACTTAAGAAAAAATAAATGTAATGGACTCTAAAAAGAAGTTTCCCCACTCCCCTCAGGAGCAAAATGGTTGACCCAACATTAAAGCTTGGAATTACTATCTATAATATTCGTCCACTAAAGTGAAATATGCTTGATTGAACATTGAAGCTTGGGATTCCTATTTATAATATTCATCCACTAAAGTGTATTTTATGTAATTGAGTATAATACTAGAATGTTTGTTCAACTAACATATTCAAATATTATGTTTGTCTCACCATTCAAATGTTATGACATTAACAATAAATTTAAAAATCAAAACATTGCATTTTTTTCAACTTTTAGAATTTTAATGTCTTATAAGGATAAATGCATTATTAATAATTAGTTAAATTTAAATTTTGTAATTTTTTTAATTCTCTCCTTTGCCATAATGCAATTTGAAATGATTTATTTAATTTTAGTCTAAAAATATACTACTTAAGAAAAAGCAAATGCAATGGACTTTAAAAAGAAATTTCCCTACTCCCCTCAAGAGCAAAATGGGATTGCTATTTTTAATATTCATCCACTTAAGTGTATTTTAAACAATTGAGTCCATTACTTGTATTTTTGTTCAATTAACATATTGAAATATTATGTTTTTCCCACCATTCAAAATGCAATGGCATTAACAATAAATTTAAAAATCAAAACATTATATTTTTTTCAACTTTTAGAACTTTAAAGTCTTATAGGGATTAATGCATTGTTAATAATCAGTTGAATTTAAATTTTGAATTTTTTTTAATTGTCTCCTTTGACACAATGCTATTTGAAATAATTTATATAATTTTAGTCTATAAACATATCACTTAAGAAAAGCAAATGCAATGGATTCTAATAAGACATTTCCCTACCCCCTTTAAGAGTAATATGATTGACCCAACATTGAAACTTAAGATTGTTATTTATAATATTCATCCACTAAGGTGTATTTTATACAATTTAGTCCATTAATTGTATTTTTGTTCAACTAAAATATTCAAATATGATGTGTTTCTCACCATTCAAATGCAATGGCATGAACAATAAATTTAAAAATCAAAAGATTGCACTTTTTCAATTTTTAGAATTTTAAAGACCTTTAGGGATAAATGAATTCTTAATAATTAGTTGAATTTAAATTGTGTAATTTTTTTCATTGTCTTCATTTCAACAATGCTATTTGAAATGACGTATATAATTTTAGTCTAAAAATATATTATTTAAGAAAAAGCAAATGCAATGTACTCTAATAAGAAGATTCCCCACTCCTTTCAAGTGCAATATGCTTGACCCAACATTGAAGTTCGGGATTGTTATTAATAATATTCATTCATTAAAATGTATTTTATACAATTGAGTCTATTACTTTTATTTTTGTTCAATTAACATATTAAAATATGACGTTTTTCTCACCATTCAAATGCATTGCCATTAACAATAAATTTAAAAATAAAAACATTGCAATTTTTCAAATTTTAGAATTGTAAGGTCCTATAGGTATAAATGCATTCTTAATAATCAGTTAAATTTAAATTTTGTAATTTTTTAATTGTCTCCTTTACCACAATGTAATTTGAAATGATTTATATAACTTTAGCCTAGAAACATATTCCTTAAGAAAAAGAAAATGCAATAGACTCTAAAAAGAAATTTCCCCACCCCCCTTAAGAGCAATATTATTGACACAACATTGAAGCTTGGTATTACTATTTATAGTATTCATCCACTAAAGTGTATTTTATACAATTGAGTCCATTATTTGTACTTTTGTTCAATTAACATATTCAAATATTATATTTTTCGCACCATTCAAATGCAATGACTTTAGCAATAAATTTAAAAATCTAAACATTGCACTTTTTCAATTTTTAGAATTCTAAAGTCCTATAAGGATAAATGTATTGTTAAAAATCAATTGAAATTAACTTTTGTAATTTTTTTTAATTGTCTCCCTTACGACAATGCTATTTAAAATGATTTATATAATTTTAGTCTAAAAATATATTACTTGATAAAAAACAAATGCAATGGACTCTAATAAAAAGTTTCCCCACTCCCCTCAAGAGCAATAAGCTTGACCTAACATTAAGGCTTGAGATTGTTATTTATAATATGCATCCATTAAATTGTAGTTTATACAACTGAGTCCACTACTTGAATTTTTTCTCAATTAACATATATAAATATTATATTTTTATCACCATTCAAAAGTAATCATATTAACAATAAATTTAAAAATCAAAACATTGCATTTTTTCAATTTTTAGAATTTGAAGTTCATATAGGGATAAATGCATTATTAATAATCATTTGAATTTAAATTTTGCAATTTTTTTAATTATCTCCTTTGCAACAATGCTATTTCAAATGATTTATATAATTTTAGTTTTAAAATATGCTACTTAAGAAAAAGCAAATGCAATGGACTCTTACAAGAAGTTTCCCCAATCCCTTTAAGAGCAATATGCTTGACACAATATTAAACTTTGGGATTGCTATTTATAATATTCATCCATTAAAATATATTTTATATTATTGAGTCCATTACTTGTATTTTTGTTCAACTAACATATTCAAATATTATGTTTTTCTTTACCATTCAAAATGCAATGACATTAACAATAAATTTAAAAATCAAAACATTGTATTTTTTCAATTTTTAGAATTGTAAAGTCATAGGAATAAATGCAATGTTAATAATCAGTTGAATTTAACTTTTATAATTTTTTTAATTGTCTCCTTTGCCACAATGTAATTTGAAATGATTCATATAATTTTAGTCTACAAACATATTCTTTAAGAAAAAGAAAATGCAATGGACTTTATTAAGAAGTTTCCCCAACCCCCTCAAGAGCAATATTATTGACCCAACATTAAAGTTTAGGATTGTTATTTATAATATTCATCTACAAAAGTATATTTTATAGAATTGAGTCCATAACTTGTAATTTTGTTCAATTAACATATTCAAATATTATGTTGTTCTTCACCATTCAAAATGCAATAGTATTAACAATAAATTTAAAAATCAAAATATTTTAATTTTTCAACTTTTATAATTTTAAAGTCATAGGGATAAATGCAATGTTACTAATAAGTTGAATTTAACTTTTGTAATTTTTTTAATTGTCTCCTTTGCCACAATGTAATTTGAAATGATTTATATAATTTTAGTCTACAAACATATTATTTAAGAAAAAGCAAACACAATGAACTCTAATAAGTTTCCCAGCTCCCTTCAAAAGCAATATGCTTGACCCAACATTGAAACTTGGGATTGCTTGTTTTAATTTCATCCACTAAAGTGTATTTTATGCCATTGACTCCATTATTTGAATTTTTATTTGATTAACATATTAAAATATTATGTTTTTCCCACAATTCAAATGTAATGGCATTAACAATAAATTTAAAAATAAAAACATTGCATTTTTTCAATTTTTAGAATTTTAAAGTCTTATAGGGACAAATGCATTATTAATAATTAGTTGAATTTAAATTTTGTAATTTTTTTTACTTATCTCCTTTGCGACAATGCTATTTGAAATAATTTATATAATTTTAGTCTAAAAATATACTACTTAAAAAAATGCCAATGCAATGAACTCTAATAAGAAATTTCCCCACTCCCTTTAAGAGTAATATGCTTCACACAACATTGAAGCTTGAGATTGCTATTTATAATATTCATCCACAAAAGTTTATTTTATTCAATTGAGTCCATTATTTGTATTTTTGTTCAATTAACATATTCAAATATTATGTTTTTCACATCATTCAAAATGCAATGACATTAACAATAAATTTAAAAATCAAAACATTGCAATTTTTTCAACTTTTATAATATTAAAGTCCTATAGGGATAAATGCAATATTAATAATGAATTGAATTTAAATTTTGTAATTCTTTTATTTGTCTCCTTTGCCACAAAACAATTTGAAATGATTTATATAATTTTAGTCAACAAACACATTACTTAAGAAAAGCAAATGCAATGGATTCTAATAAGAAATTTCCCCACCCCCTTTAAGAGCAATATGATTAACCCAAGATTGAAGCTTAGGATTGTTCTTTATAATATTCATCCACTATGGTGTATTTTATACAATTAAGTCCATTACTTGTATTTTTGTTCAACTAAAATATTCAAATATGATGTGTTTCTCACCATTCAAATGCAATGACATGAACAATAAATTAAACAATAAAAAGATTGCACTTCTTCAATTTTTAGAATTTTAAAGACCTTTAGGGATAAATAAATTCTTAATAATTAGTTAAATTTAAATTGGGTACTTTTCTTCATTGTCTCCATTGCGACAATGCTATTTGAAATTATGTATATAATTTTTGTCTAAAAATATACTACTTAAGAAAAAGTAAATGCAATGGACTCTAATAAGAAGATTCCCTACTCCCCTCAAGTGCAATATGTTTGACCTAACATTGAAGTTTGGGATTACTATTTATAATATTTATCTACTAAAGTGTATTTTATATAATTAAGTCCATTACTTTTATTTTTGTCCAATTAACATATTAAAATATGATGTTTTTCTCACCATTCAAATGTATTGCCATTAACAATAAATTTAAAAATAAAAACATTACAGTTTTTTAAATTTTAGAATTATAAAGTCATATAGGTATAAATGTATTCTTAATAATCAGTTGAAGTTAAATTTTGTAATTTTTTTAATTGTCTCCTTTGCCATAATGCAATTTGAAATGATTTATATAACTTTAGCCAAGAAACATATTCCTTAAGAAAAAAACAAATGCAATGGACTCTAATAAGAAGTTGTCCTACCCCCCTTAAGAGCAATATTATTAACCTAACATTGAAGTTTGAGATTGTTATTTATAATATTCATCTACAAAAGTATATTTTATAAAATTGAGTCCATTACTTGTAATTTTGTTCAATTAACCTATTCAAATATTATGTTTTTCTTTACCATTCAAAATGCAATGACATTAACAATAAATTTAAAAATCAAGAGATTTCATTTTTTCAACTTTTAGAATTTTAAAATTTTATGAGGACAAATGCAATGTTAATAATCAGTTGAATTTAAATTTTGTAATTTTTTTTAATTGTCTCCTTTACTACAATGCAATTTGAAATGATTTATATAATTTTAGTCTACAAACATATTAGTTAAGAAAAAGCAAATGCAATGGACTCTAATAAGATGTTTTGCAACTACCTTCTAGAGACATATGCTTGACCCAACTTTGAAACTTGAGATTACTATTTATAATATTCATCCACTAAAGTTTATGGTTTACAATTCAATCCATTACTTGCATTTTTGTTTAATTAACATATTCAAATATTATGTTTTTTTCACCATTCAAATGCAATGACATTTGCAATAAATTTAAAAATCAAAACATTGCAATTTTTCAATTTTAAAGAATTTTAAAGTTGTATAGAGATAAATGCATTGTTAAAAATCAGTTTAATTTAACTTTTGCAATTTTTTTAATTGTCTCCTTTGCAACAATGCTATTTGAAATGATTTATATAATTTTTGTCTAAAAATATATTACTTGAGAAAAACCAAATGGAATGGGCTCTAATAAGAAGTTTCCAGACTCTCCTCAAGAGTAATATGCTTGACACAACATTAAATCTTAGAGTTGATATTTATAAGATTCATCCACTAAAATGTATTTTATACAATTGAGTCCATTACCTATATTTTTGTTCAACTAACATATTCAAATATTACTTTTTCTTAGCATTCAAATGTAATGCTATTAACAATAAATTTAAAAATCAAAACATTACATTTTTTCAATTTTTAGAATTTTAAATTCATATAGGGATAAATGCATTGTTAATAATTAGTTCAACTTAAATTTTCTAAATTCTTTAATTGTCTCCTTTGCCATAATGCAATTTGAAATGATTTATATAGTTTTAGTCTACAAACATATTACTTAAGAGAAAGCAAATGCAATGGACTCTTATAAGAAGTTTTCCCACTTCCCTCTAGAGATATATGCTCAAGTAAGTATTGATGCTTGGGATTATTATTTATAATATTCATCCACTAAAGTGTATTTTGTACAACTATGTCCATTACTTGAATTTTTGTTTAATTACTATATTCAAATAATATACTTTTCTCACAATTCAATTACAGTGGAATTTACAATAAATTTAAAAATCAAAACATTGCACTTTTTTAATTTTTAGAATTTTAAAGTCCTATTGGGTAAATGCATTGTTAATAAGCAGATAATTTAAATTTTGTAATTTGTTCAAATGTCTCCTTTGCCACACTACAATTTGAAATGGTTTGTATAATTTTAGTCTACAAACATATTGTTTCAGAAAAAGCAAATGCAATGAACTGTAATAAGAAGTTTCCTACTCTCCTCAAGAGTAATATGCTTGACACAATATAGAAACTGGGGATTACTATTTATAATATTTATCCACTAAGGTGTATTTTATACAATTGAGTCCATTACATGTATTTTTGTTCAATTAACATATTCAAATATTATGTTTTTCTTAACCTTTAAATGTAATGCCATTAACAATAAATTTAAAAATCAAAACATTGCATTTTTCTAATTTTTAGAATTTTAAAGTCTTGTAAGGATAAATGTATTGTTAATAATTAGTTGAATTTAAATTTTCTAAGTTTTTTAATTGTCTCTTTTGCCTCAATGCAATTTGAAATGATTTGTATAATTTTAGTCTACAAACATATTGCTTAAGAAAAGCAAATGCAATGGACTTTAATATGAAGTTTTCCCACTTCCCTCTAGAGATATATGCTTGGCCAAGCATTGATGCTTGGGATTGTTATTTATAATATTTATCCATTAAAGTGTATTTTGTACAATTGTGTCCATTACTTGAATTACGGTATTCAAATATTATATTTTTCTCACAATTCAATTACAATGGCATTTACAATAACTTTAAAAATCAAAACATTGCACTTTTTCAATTTTTGGAATTTTAAAGTCCTATTAGGTAAATACATTGTTAATAATTACTTAATTTAATTTTTGTAATTTGTTTAAATGTCTCCTTTTCCACACTACAATTTGAAATGGTTTGTATAATTTTATTCTACAAACATATTGCTTAAGAAAAAACAAATGCAATGGACTCTAAAAAGAAGTTTTCCCACTCCCTACAAGAGCAATATGCTTAACCCAACATTAAAGTTTGGGATTGTTATTTATAAAATCCGTCCACTAAAGTGTATTTTATACAATTGAGTCCATTACTTGTATTTTTTATCAATTAACATATTAAAATATGACATTTTTCTCACCATTCAAATGTATTGCCATTAATAACAAATTTAAAAACGAAAACATTGCAATTTTTTTATTTTTAGAATTTTAAAGTCTTATAGGGACAAATGTATTGTTAATCATTAGTTGAATTTAAATTTTGTAATTTTTTTAATTGTCTCCTTTGCCATAATTCCATTTGAAATGATTTATATAATTATTGTCTACAAATATATTACTTAAGAAAAAACAAATGCAATGGACTTCAATAAGAAGATTTGCCATTACACTCTTAAGATATATGTTTGACCCAACATTAAAGCTTGCGATTGCTATTTATCCACTAAAGTGTATTTTATACAATTAAGTCCATTACATGTATTTTTGTTCAATTAACATATTCAAATATTATGTTGTCTCACCATTCAAATATCATTGCATTGACAATAAATTTAAAAATCCAAGCGTTGCACTTTTTCAATTTTTAGAATTTTAAAGTCCTATAGGGATAAATGCATTGTTAATAATCAATTGAACTTAAATTTTGTAAATTTTTTTATTGTCTTTGTTGCCACAATGCAATTTGAAATGATTTATATAATTTTAGTCTAAAAACATATTACTTAAGAAAAAGCAAATGTAGTAGACTATAATAAGAAGTTTCCCCACTCTCCTCAAGACCAATATGCTTAACCCATCATTGAAGATTGAAATTATTATTTATAATATTCATCAACTAAAGTGTATTTTATACAATTGAGTCCATTACCTGTATTTTTGTTCAATTAACATATTAAAAATTTATATTTTTCTCATCATTCAAATGCAATCGCATTAACAAGAAATTTAAAAATCAAAACATTGTGTTTTTTACATTTTAAGAATTTTAAAGTCCAACGGGGATAAATGCATTATTAATAATCAATTGAATTTAAATTTTGTAATTTTTTTATTGTCTCCGTTGCCACAAAGCAATTTGAAATGATTTATATAATTTTAGTCTAAAAACATATTACTTAAGGAAAAGCAAATGCAATAAACTCTAATAACGAGTTTCCCACTCCCCTCAAGAGCAATAAGCTTGATCCAACATTGACGCTTCAATTTTCTATTTAGAATACTCATCCATTAAAGTGTATTTTATACAATTGAGTCATTACCTGTATTTTTATTCAATTAATATATCCAAAAATTATGTTTTTCTTACCAATCAAATGCAATGGCATTAATGATAAATTTAAAAATCAAAACATTGCACTTTTCAATTTTTAGAATTTTAAGATCTTATAAGGATAAATGCATTCTTAATAATTAGTTGAATTTAAATTTTGTGATTTTTTTAATTGTCTCTTTTGCCACACCACAATTTGAAATGATTTGTATAATTTTATTCTGCAAATATATTACTTAACAAAAAACAAATGCAATGGACACTAATAATAAGTTTCCCCACTCTCCTTAAGAGCAATATGCTTGGCATAACATTGAATATTAGGATTGTTATTTATAATATTCATCCACTAAAGTGAAATTTATATAATTCAATCCATTACTCGAATTTTTGTTCAATTAACATATTCAAATATTATGTTTTTCTCACCCTTTAAATGCAACGACATTTACAAAAAATTTAAAAATCAAAATGTTACAATTTTTCAATTTTTAGAATTTAAAATTTTATAAGGATAAATGCATTGTTAATAATGAGTTGAATTTAACTTTTGTAATTTTTTTAATTGTCTCTTTTGCAGCAATACCATTTGAAATGATTTATATAACTTTAGTCTAAAAATGTATTACTTAAGAAAAACCAAATGTAATAGACTCTAAAAAGAAGTTTCCCCACTTCCCTCAAGAGCAATATGCTTTATTCGAAATTTAAGTTTGCAATTGATATTTATAATATTCATCCGCTAAAGTGTATTCTATACAATTGAGTCCATTACATGTATTTTTATTCAATTAACATATTCAAATATTACATTTTTCTCATCATTCAAATGTAATGCCATTAATAATAAATTTAAAAAACAAAACATTACATTTTTTCAATTTTTAGAATTTTAAAGTCTTATAGGGTTAAATGCATTGTTAATAATTAGTTAAATTTAGATTTTCTAAATTTTCTCATTATCACCTTTGCCACAATGCAATTTGAAATGATTTATATGATTTTAGTCTAAAAACATATTACTTGAAAAAAAGCAAATGCAATTGACTATAATAAGAAGTTTCCCTACTCGCCTCAAGAGCAATATGTTTGACTCAACATTGAGGCTTGGGTTGCTATTTATAATATTCATCCACAAAAGTGTATTTTATACAATTGAGTCCATTACATGTATTTTTGTTCAATTAACATATTCAAATATTATGTTTTTTCTCAGCATTCAAATGTAATGCCATTAATAACAAATTTAAAAATCAAAATATTGCATTTTTTCAATTTTTAGAATTTAAGGTCTTGTAGGGATAAATGCATTGTTAATAATTATTTGAATTTAAATTTTCTAAATTTTTTAATTGTCTCCTTTGCCACAATGCAATTTGAAATGATTTATATAATTTTAGTCTAGAAACATATTACTTCAAAAAAAGCAAATGAAATGGACTATAATAAGAAGTCTCCCCATTCCCCTCGAGAGTAATATGCTTAATCCAACATTAAAGTTTGAGATTGCTATTTATAATTTTCTTCCATAAAAGTTGTTGTTCCCATAGCCTTGTATGGGTTGTAATTGTTGTCAACTAGGGTTAAGTGTGCAAGAGAGTAAAGTCACATGGAAGGGTAGTAAAGTCACATGGAAGGGCAAGAAAGTAAATCTGCCGCGTAAGGGCAAAAACGTAAATTTGCTGTGTAAGCCCTATTAGGGTTTCATGGAAGAGAGTATATAAAGGCCTTGGAAGACAAAACTAGGGCAGAGGGCCAACACAATTGAATAAACAGCAACCCTACAACAACCGGACAAAAGGAAGAGAGCAGAACGGCAAGAGATCAGAAACGACACCACCGGGAGAGCAAACCAGAAATGCCTCCTGTAAGCAAACCAGAAACACACAACCAGCAAGAGGAGAAATAAGAAACAGACCACCCGGAAGAGAAGACAGCAGACCTGGTATCCGTGAGACCACCTGGAAGAGAAGACAGCAGACCTGGTATCCGTGAGACCACCCGGAAGAGAAGACAGCAGACCTGGTATCCGTGAGACCACCCGGAAGAGAAGACAGCAGACCTGGTATCCGTGAGACCACCCGGAAGAGAAGACAGCAGACCTGGTATCCGTGAGACCACCCGAAAGAGAAGACAGCAGACTAGAAGCGTGAGGCAGGCCGAGAGACGTGAACCAGAAAAACCAGTAGTGTGAGGCAGGCCGAGAGACGTGAAACAGCAGACCAGAAGCATGAGACCAGAACGTGCAACGACGTGACTGATCAGAAGTGTGGGGCAGGCCGTGAGACGTGAAACGGCAGACCAGAAGCTTGAGTGCAAGCTGTGAAACTGTGAGATGGCAAAAGCAGGAGTTGTGTGAAACAACCTAGAGAAGGAATTCGGCGAAGCATCGGAAAGAACTCAACGTATTTCCCGATTTCTTCAAGAGAGGTTAAAGAGTGTTGCAGTGAACTTCTAAGCGGTAGTAGAGTAGCCTTTCAATTCAATAGAGGTAAGACAAGCTAGAAGAAGGGTAGACACAGTAAGTGACACTCTTTGTATTGTACTTGCTTAGTAATTGCAATAGTGAAAGGAGCAAAAGATTAAGACATCCATTGTAACTAGAATTCTCAAGTATAGTGGATAGTCTCGGTAAGGGAGAGTCCCTACCACCGTGGATGTACGTCACATTGACGGAACCACGTAAATCTCGTGTGTCCTTAATTTGCTTTACGTCCTGTGTTTTGAATTGAGTTGTGAACGCAGCTAAAGTATCAACCAACCCATAACCTAACGAAGACCTAAACAAGAACATCTGAATTGTCTATTAGGCAAGGTGTCTGAAAGGTGACTTTGGGAACTATTGTGATTAGTAGGTAGCAATAGATTTACCTTAGTCGAATATGAGAAAGAGTTCGCTTTTAAGAAGAGATTGAAGTTGTTCACTTTCCTGCGAATTGCGAATTGTGGTGATACTAATTCACCCCCCCTCTCAGTATCACAAACTAGTAGATCCTAGGGTGAAGTTAGGAACTTCAAAAGTGTATTTTATACTGAGTCCATTACTTGTTTTTTTGTTCACTTAACATATTCAAATATTACGTTTTTCTTAACATTCAAATGTAATACTATTAACAATAAATTTAAAAATCAAAACATTACATTTTTTCAAATTTTAGAATTTTAAAGTCTTGTAGGGATAAATGTATTGTTAATAATTTATTGAATTTAAATTTTCTAATTTTTTTAATTATCTCATTTGCCACAATGCAATTTGAAATGATTTATATAATTTTAATCTACAAACATATTACTTAAGAAAAAGCAAATGCAATGGCCTCTAACAAGAAGTTTTCCACTTCCCTCTAGAGATATATGCTTCACCAAGCATTGATGCTTGGGATTCTTATTTATAATATTTATTCACTAAAGTGCATTTTATACAATTAAGTCCATTATTTGAATTTTTGTTCAATTACCATATTCAAATATTATGTCTTTTTCACAATTTAAATACAATGGCATTTACAATAAATTTAAGAATCAAAACATTGCAATTTTTCAATTTTTAGAATTTTAAATTCTTATAGGGATAAATGCATTGTTAATAATTAGGTGAATTTAAATTTTCTAATATTTTTAATTGTCTCCTTTGCCACAATGCAATTTGAAATGATTTATATAATTTTAGTCTACAAGCATATTACATAAGAAAAAGCAAATGCAATGGACTCTAATAAGAAGTTTTCCCACTCCCCTTAAGAGCAATATGCTTGACCTAACATTGAAACTTAGGATTGCTGATGAGAACCATAGACATGAAGGGTGGAAGGCTTCAAAGGATGCAAAAAGTCCATTGCACATTTCAGAAGGCCCAATAACACGAGTTAGAGCTTCAATTGATGCAAGAGGTCCATTGCACATTCTAGAAGGCCCAATAACACGAGCTAGGGCTTCAATGGATGCAAGAGGTCCATTGCACATTCCAGAAGGCCCAATAACACGAGCTAGGGCCAGAAAGATTAAAGAAGCACTAAATGGGCTGATTCAGGACGCTCAGGCCAACCCAGCTTCAAATGGTGCGAATTTAAACATAGAAGAGAGTCCAAGCCTTATTAATATCATTAGAGTAATTAAAATATTAGGACTAATAATAGTAGTCACTCCAAATTAGGAGTTTATTGTATGTGCTGGAAATATTCTGAAATTCCTCCAAAATAGGGATTTCTCCTAAATAGGAATTCTTCCTCTTTAGGATTGCTATCTAAGCCTATAAATAGGCACCCCTTGTAAGCTTTGAAAATCAGACAATCTAGAAATAAGACAACTTTCAGTGAAATAGAAAGCAAGGGTTTCTCCTTCGGTTCTTTTGAGAACTAAAGAACTTATCAAGAGGTTTTCTTCTTGTGGCGTTCAAACCGACTTATCACTCCCAATTCCTTCCTCTTCTGGAGTGTGGCGTCCATATCCATCTTGAATACCCTAGGTTCGTGTTCCTTCGAATTTTGGGTCTAGGGTTTGTGTTATTAAACTCTGATTTAGCTTTCCTGGTTGTTCTTTGATTCATTGTGTGCGTTGGGTCCCTAAGCCACGTCTTTTTGGGGTTTTCCGCATCAATTGCTATTGATATTATTCATCCACTAAAGTGTATTTTATACAATTAAGTCTGTTACATGTATTTTTGTTCAATTAACATATTCAAATATAACATTTTTGTCACCATTCAAATGTAATGTCATTAACAAATGCATTCTTAATAATTAGTTGAATTTAAATTTTGTAATTTTCTTAAATGTCTCCTTTGTCACACTACAATTTGAAGTGGTTTATATAATTTTGAGTCTGCAAACATATTGCTTAAGAAAAAGCAAATGCAATAGACTCTAACAAGAAGTTTTCACACTTCCCTCTAGAGATATATGCTTGGCCAAGCATTGATGCTTGGGATTCTTGTTTATAATATTCATCCACTAAAGTGCATTTTATACAATTGAGTCGATTACTTGTATTTTTGTTCAATTACCACATTCAAATATTATGTTTCTTTCACAATTCGAATGCAATGGAATTTACAATAAATTTAAAAATCCAAACATTGCACTTTTTCAATTTTTAAAATTTTAAAATCCTATTGGGTAAATGCAATGTTAATAATCAATTAATTTAAATTTTATAATTTTCTTAAATGTCTCCTTTGCCACACTACAATTTGAAGTGGTTTATATAATTTTAGTTTGCAAACATATTGCTTAAAAAAAAGAAAAAGTAATGGAATCTGATAAGAAGTTTACCTACTCTCCTTAAGAGCAATATGCTTCACCCAACATTGAAACTTGAGATTTATATTTATAATATTTATTCACTAAAATGCATTTTGTACAATTGAGTCCATTGCATGTATATTTGTTCAATTAACATATTGAAATATTACGCTTTTATCACTATTCAAATGTAATGCCATTAACAAAAAATTTAAAAATCAAAAAATTGCAATTTTTCAATTTTTAAAATTTTAAATTCTTATAAAGATAAATACATTGTTAAAAATTAGTTGAATTTAAATTTTTTAATTTTTTTCATTGTCTCCTTTGCCACAATGCAATTTGAAAATGATTTATATAATTTTAGTCTACCAACATATTACTTAAGAAAAAGCAAATACAATGGACTATAATAAGAAGTATTCTCACTCCCTTCAAGACCAATATGTTTGACCCAACATTGAAGTTTAGGATTGCTATTTATAATTTTCATCCACAAAAGTGTATTTTATACTATTAAGTCCATTACTTGTATTTTTATTCAATTAACATATTCAAATATTATGTTTTTCTCACCATTCAAATTAATGGACTCTAACAAGAAGTTTTCCCACTTCCCTCTAAAGAGATGCTTGGCCAAGCATTGAAGCTTAGGATTATTATCTATAATATTCATCCATTAAAGTGTATTTTATGCAATCCAGTCCATTACTTGAGTTTTTGTTCAATTACCATATTTAAATGTTATGTTTTTCTCACAATTCAAATGCAATGACATTTACAATAAATTTAAAAATCAAAACATTGCACTTTTTCAATTTTTAGAATTTTAAAGTCCTATAGGGTAAATGCAATGTTCATAATCAGTTAATTTAACTTTTGTAATTTTTTTAATTGTCTCCTTTGCCATATTGCAACTTGAAATGGTTTGTATAATTTTAGTTTACAAACATATTACTTAAAAAACAAATGCATTGGACCCTAATGAGAAATTTCCCCACACCGCTCAAGAGCAATATGCTTGACCCAACATTAAGGCTTGAGATTTTTATTTATAATATTCATCTAATAAGGTGTATTTTAAACAATTGAGTCCATTACATATAATTTTTGTTCAACAAACATGTTCAAATATTACATTTTTGTCACCATTCAAATGTAATGTCATTAACAATAAATTTAAAAATCAAAACATTGCATTTTTTCAATTTTTTGAATTTCAAGGTCTTATAGGGACAAATGCATTGTTAATAATTAGTTGAATTTAAATTTTGTAATTTTTTTAATTGTCTCCTTTGCGACAATCCTATTTGAAATGATTTATATAATTTTAGTCTAAAAATATATTACTTAAGAAAAAACAAATGCAAGGAACCCTAATAAGAAGTTTTGCCACTTCCCTCTAGTAATATATGCTTGACCCAACATTGAAACTTGAGATTACTATTTTTAATATTCATCCACTAAAGTTTATTACATATTATTGAGTCTATTACCTGTATTTTTGTTCAATTAACATATTCAAATATTATATTTTTCTCACCATTCAAATGTAACGGAATTAACAATAAATTTAAAATTCAAAACATTGCAATTTTTCAATTTTTATAATTTTAAATTTTTATAGGGATAAAAGAATTGTTAATAATTAGTTGAATTTAACTTTTGTAATTTTTTTAATTGTCTCCTTTCCAACAATGCTATTTGAAATGATCTATATAATTTTTGTCCAAAAATATATTACTTAAGAAAAAACAAATGAAATAGAGTCTAATAAAAAGTTTCCCCACTCCCCTCAAGAGCAATATGTTTGACCCAACATTGAAGCTTGAGATTGCTATTTGTAATATTCATCCACTAAAATTTATTTTATACAATTGAGTCCATTATATGTATTTTTGTTCAATTAACATATTCAAATAGTATGTTTTTCTTAGCATTCAAATGTAATGCTATTAACAATAAATTTAAAAATCAAAATATTGAATTTTTTCAATTTTTCAAATTTAAAGTCTTATAAGGACAAATGCATTATTAATAGTTAGTTGAATTTAAATTTTGCAATTTTTTTAATAGTCTCCTTTACGACAATCCTATGTGAAATGACTTATATAATTTTAGTCTAAAAATATATTACTTAAGAAAAAGCAAATGCAGGGAACTTTAATAAGAACTTTTGCCACTAACCTCTAGTGATATATGTTTGACCCAATATTGAAATTTGGGATTGTTATTTTTAATATTTATCCACTAAAGTTTATTACATACAATTAAGTACATTACCAGTATTTTTATTCAATTAACATATTCAAATATTATATTTTTCTCACCATTAAAATGTAATGGCAATAACAATAAATTTAAATATCAAAACATTGCATATTTTCAATTTTTAGAATTTAAAGTCTTATAGGGTCAAATGCATTGCTAATAATCAGTTGAATTTAAATTTTGTAATATTTTTAATTTTCTTCTGTGCCACAATGCAATTCAAAATGATTTATATAATTTTAGTCTAAAAACATATTACTTAAGAAAAATCAAATGCAATGGACTTTAAAAAGAAGTTTTCCCCACTTCCCTCTAGAGATATATGCTTGGCCAAGTATTGAAGCATGAAATTGTTATTTATAATATTCATCCATTAAAATATATTTTATACAATTGAGTCTATTTCCTATATTTTTGATCAATTAACATATTCAAATATTACGTATTTCTCACCGTTAAAATGTAATGGCATTACCAATAAATTTAAAATTTAAAACATTGCAATTTTTCAATTTTTAGAATTTTAATTTCTTATAGGGATAAATACTTTGTTAATAATTAGTTGAATTTAACTTTTGTAATTTTTTTAATTGTCTCCGTGACAATGCCATTTAAAATGATTTATATAATTTTAGTCTAAAAATATATTACTTAAAAAAAAAGCAAATGCAATTGACTCTAATAAGAAGTTTCCTCACTCCCCTCAAGACCAATATGCTTAGCTCAACATTAATGCTTGGAATTGTTATTTATAATATAGATCCACAAAAATGTATTTTATACAATTAAATACATTACGTATATTTTTGTTCAATTAACATATTCAAATATTACATTTTTCTCACCATTCAAATGCAATGGCATTTACAATAAATTTAAAAATCAAAACATTGCACTTTTTCAATTTTGCAAATTTTAAAGTCCCATAGGGATAAGTGCAATGCTAATAATCAGTTGAATTTAACTTTTGTAATTTTTTTAATTATCTCCTTTGCGACAATGCTATTTGAAATAATTTATATAATTTTTCTCAAAATATATATTACTTAAGGAAAAGCAAATGCAATGAACTCTAATAAGAAGTTTCCCTACTCCCCTCAAGAGTAATATGCTTGACCCAACATTGATACTTGAGATTGCTATTTGTAATATAGATCCACAAAACTGTATTTTATACAATTGAGTCCATTACTTGTATTTTTTCTCAATTAACATCTTCAAATATTATGTTTTTCTTAACATTCATATGTAATGTCACTAACAATAAATTTAAATATCAAAACATTGAATATTTTCAATTTTTAGAATTTAAAGTCTTATAGGGTCAAATGCATTGTTAATAATTAGTTGAATTTAAATTTTGTAATATTTTTAATTTTCTTCTGTGCCATAATGCAATTCAAAATGATTTATATAATTTCAGTCTAGAAACATATTATTTAAGAAAAACCAAGTGTAATGGACTATAAAAAGAATTTTTCCCACTTCCCTCCAGCGATATATGCTTGGCCAAGTATTAAAGCATGAGATTGTTATTTATAATATTCATCCATTAAAGTATATTTTATACAATTGAGTCTATTTCCTATATTTTTGATCAATTAACATATTCAAATATTACGTATTTCTCACCATTGAAATGTAATGACATTACCAATAAATTTAAAATTTAAAACATTGCAATTGTTCAATTTTTAGAATTTTAATTTCTTATAGGGATAAATGCTTTGTTAATAATTAGTTGAATTTAACTGTTGTAATTTTTTTAATTGTCTCCTTCGCAACAATGTCATTTGAAATGATTTATATAATTTTAGTTTAAAAATATATTACTTAAGAAAAAGCAAATGCAATTGACTCTATTAAGAAGTTTCCTCACTCCCCTCAAGACCAATATGTTTAACTCAACATTGACGCTTGGAATTGCTATTTATCATATAGATCCACAAAAATGTATTTTATACAATTAAGTACATTACGTGTATTTTTGTTCAATTAACATATTCAAATATTATATTTTTCTCACCATTCAAATGCATTGACATTTACAATAAATTTAAAAATCAAAACATTGTACTTTTTCAATTTTTAGAATTTTAAAGTCCTATAGGCATAAATGCAATGTTAATAATCAGTTGAATTTAACTTTTGTAATTTTTTTAATTGTCTCCTTTGCGACAATGTTATTTGAAATGATTGATATAATTTTTGTTTAAAAATATATTACTTAAGAAAAAGCAAATGCAATAGAGTCTAATAAGAAGTTTCCCGACTCGCCTCAAGAGCAATATGCTTAACCCAATATTAATGCGCAGGATTGTTATTTATAATATACATCCATAAAAATATATTTTATACAATTAAGTCCATTTCTTGTATTTTTGTTCAATTAACATAATCAAATATTATATTTTTCTCACCACTCAAATGTAATGCCATTAACAATAAATTTAAAATTCAAAACGTTGCAATTTTTCAATTTCTAGAATTTTAAATTCTTATAGGAATAAATGCATTATTATTAATCTGTTGAATTTTATTTTTGTAATTTTTTTAATTCTCCTTAGTGATAATGCTATTTGAAATAATTTATATAATTTTAGTCAAAAAATATATTACTCAAGAAAAGGCAAATGCAATTGACTCTACTAACAAGTTCCCCCACTCCCCTTAAGAGCAATATGCTTGACTCAACATTCATACTTAAGATTGCTATTTATAATATAAATTCACAAAAAATGTATTTTATACAATTGAGTCCCTTAGGTGTATTTTTGTTCAATTAACATATTTAAATATTATATTTTTCTCACCATTCCAATGCAATGACATTTATAATAAATTTAAAAATCAAAACATTGCACTTTTTCAATGTTTAGAATTTTAAAGTCCTATAGGAATAAATGCAATATTAATAATCAGTTGAATTTAACTTTTATAATTTCTTTAATTGTCTCCTTTGCTACAATGCTATTTGAAATGATTTATATAATTTTTGTCTAAAAATATATTACTTAAGAAAAAGCAACTGCAATGAACTCTAATAAGAAGCTTTCCACTCCCCTCAAGAGTAATATGCTTGACGCAACATTGATACTTGGGATTGCTATTTGTAATATGGATCCATAAAAATGTATTTTATACAATTGAATCCATTACTTGTATTTTTTTTCAATCAACATCTTTAATAATTATGTTTTTCTCAACATTCATATATGATGCCATTAACAATAAATTTAAAAATCAAAATAGTGCATATTTTCAATTTTTAGAATTTAAAGTCTTGTAGGGACAAATGCATTATTAATAATCAATTGAATTTAAATTTTGTAATTTTTTTAATTGTCTTCTGTGCCACAATGCAATTTGAAATGATTTATATAATTTTAGTCTACAAACATATTACTTAAGAAAAACCAAATGCAATAGACTCTAAAAAGATGTTTTCCCACTTCCCTCTAAAGATATAAGTTTGGCCAAGCATTGATGCTTGGGATTGTTATTTATAATATTCATCCATTAAAGTATATTTTATACAAGTCAGTCCATTATCTGTATTTTCGATCAATTAACATATTCAAATATTATATATTTCTCACCTTTGAAAAGTAATGGCATTAACAATAAATTTAAAATTCAAAACATTGCAATGTTCAAATTTTTAGAATTTTAATTTCTCATAGGGATAAATGTATTGTTAATAATTAGTTGAATTTAACTTTTGTAATTTTTTTAATTGTCTCCTTTGCAACAATGTTATTTGAAATGATTTATATAATTTTTGTCTAAAAATATATTACTTAAAAAGAAAAGCAAATGCAATAGAGTGTAATAAGAAGTTTCCTAACTCGCCTCAAGAGTAATATGCTTGACCCAATATTGATGCTTAGGATTGTTATTTATAATATAGATCTATAAAAATGTATTTTATACAATTAAGTCCATTACTTGTATTTTTGTTCAATTAACATAATCAAATATTACGTTTTTCTCACCATTCAAATGTAATGTCATTAACAATAAATTTAAAATTCAAAACATTGCAATTTTTCAATTTCTAGAATTTTAAATTCTTATAGGGATAAATGCATTATTATTAATCAGTTGAATTTAACTTTTGTAATTTTTTTAATTGTCTCCTTAGTGATAATGCTATTTGAAATAATTTATATAATTTTAGGCTAACAATATATTATTTAAGAAAAAGCAAATGCAATTGACTATAATAAAAAGTTCCCCCACTCCCTTCAAGAGCAATATGTTTGACTCAATATTTATGCTTGGGATTGCTATTTATAATATATATCCACAAAAATATATTTTATACAATTGAGTCCCTTACGTGTATTTTCGTTTAATTAACATATTTAAATATTATGTTTTTCTCACCATTCCAATGCAATGGCATTTACAATAAATTTAAAAATCAAAACATTGCACTTTTTCAATGTTTAGAATTTTAAAGTCCTATAGGTATAAATGCAATATTAATAATTAGTTGAATTTAACTTTTATAATTTTTTTAATTGTCTCCTTTGCGACAATGCTATTTGAAATGATTTATATAATTTTTGTGTAAAAATATATTACTTAAGAAAAAGCAAATACAATGAACTCTAATAAGAAGCTTTCCACTCCCCTCAAGAGTAATATGCTTGACGTAATATTGATACTTGAGATTGCTATTTGTAATATGGATCCACAAAAATGTATTTTATACAATTTCGTCCATTACTTGAATTTTTTTTCAAATAAACATCTTTAATAATTATGCTTTTCTCAACATTCATATGTGATGCCATTAACAATAAATTTCAAAATCAAAATAGTACATATTTTCAATTTTTAGAATTTAAAGTCTTGTAGGGACAAATGCATTATTAATAATCAATTGAATTTAAATTTTTAATTTTTTTAATTGTCTTCTGTGCCACAATGCAATTTGAAATGATTTATATAATTTATTCTACAAACATATTACTTAAGAAAAACCAAATGCAATAGACTCTAAAAATATGTTTTCCCACTTCCCTATAAAGATATATGCTTGGCCAAGCATTGATGCTTGGGATTATTATTTATAATATTCATCCATTAAAGTATATTTTATACAATTGAGTCCATTACCTATATTTTCGATCAATTAACATATTCAAATATTATAAATTTCTCACCATTGAAAAGTAATGACATTAATAATAATTTAAAATTCAAAGCATTGCAGTGTTTGAATTTTAGAATTTTAATTTCTTATAGGGATAAATGTATTGTTAATAATTAGTTGAATTTAACTTTTATAATTTTTTTAATTGTCTCCTTTGCAACAATGCTATTTGAAATGATTTATATAATTTTTGTCTAAAATATATTACTTAAAAAAAAAAGCAAATGCAATAAAGTGTAATAAGAAGTTTCCCGACTTGCCTTAAGAGCAATATGCTTGACCCAATATTGATGCTTGGATTGTTATTTATAACATAGATCCATATAAATGTATTTTATACAATTAAGTCCATTACTTGTATTTTTGTTCAATTAACATAGTCAAATATTACGTTTTTTTCACCCATCTCAAATGTAATGTCATTGACAATAAATTTAAAATTAAAAAATGTTGCAATTTTTCAATTTCTAGAATTTAAATTCTTATAGGGATAAATGCATTATTATTAATCAGTTGAATTTAACTTTTGTAATTTTTTTAATTGTCTCCTTAGTGATAATACTACTTGAAATAATTTATATAATTTTAGGCTAACAATATATTATTTAAGAAAAAGCAAATGCAATTGACTCTAATAAGAAGTTCCCTTACTGCCTTAAGAGCAATATGATTGACTCAACATTCATGCTTAGGATTGCTATTTATAATATAGATCCACAAAAATATATTTTATACAATTGAGTTCCTTACGTGTATTTTTGTTCAATTAACATATTTGAATAATATGTTTTTCTCACCATTCCAATGCAATGACATTTACAATAAATTTAAAAATCAAAACATTGTAGTTTCTCAATATGTCAAATTTTAAAGTCTGATAAGGATAAATGGCAATGTTAATAATTAGTTAAATTAACTTTTGTAATTTTTTTAATAGTCTCGTTTGTGACAATGCTATTTGAAATGATTATATAATTTTTGTCTAAAAATATATTACTTAAGAAAAGCAAATGGAATAGAGTCTAATAAGAAGTTTCTTGAACTTGCCTCAAAGCAATATGCTTGACTCAATATTGATCCTTAGGATTGTTATTTTAATATAGATCCATAAAAGTGCATTTTATACAATTAGTTCATTACTTGTATTTTTGGTCAATTAACATAATCAAAATATTATATTTTTCTCACCATTTCAAATGTAATGCCATTAACAATAAATTTAAAATTCAAAAACGTTACAATTTTTCAATTTCTAGAATTTTAAATTCTTATAAGGATAAATGCATTATTATTAATCAGTTGAATTTAATTTTTACAATTTTTTTAGTTGTCTCCTTAGTGATAATGCTATTTGAAATAATTTATATAATTTTAGTCTAAAAAATATATTACTTAAGAAAAAGCAAATGCAATTGACTCTAATATGAAGTTTCCCCATTTCCCTTAAGAGGAATATGCTTAACCCAACATTGATGCTTGGCATTCTTATTTATGATATAGATCTACAAAATGTATTTTATAAAATTAAGTGCATTATATGTATTTTTGATCAATTTTAAAGTCTTATAGGGATAAATGCAATGTTAATAATTTGTTGATTTTAAATTTTGGAATTTTTTTCAATTGTCTCCTTTGCCACAATGCAATTTGAAACGATTTATATAATTTTAGTCAACAAAGATAGAACTTAAGAAAAAGAAAATGCAATGGAGTCTAATGAGAAGCTTCCCCACCCCCCAAAAGCAATAAGTTTGACCCAACATTGCAGCTTGAGATTGCTATTTATAATATTCATCCATAAAAGTGTATTTTATACAATTGAGTCCATTAGTTGAATTTTTGTTCGATTAACATATTCAAATATTAATTTTTTCTCACCATTCAAATGTTATGGCATTTACAATATATTAAAAATCAAACATTGCAATTTTGCAATTTTAAGAATTATAAAGTTTATAGGGATAAATGCATTATTTTTGATTAGTTGAAACTTTTGTAATTTTTTTAATTGTCTCTTTTGTGATAATGCTATTTGAAGTGATTTATATAACTTTAGTCTAAAATATATTACTTAAGAAAGACCAAATGCAAATAGACACTTATAAGAAGTTTTCGCACTCCACTTAAGAGCAATATGCTTGACGTAACATTGAAACTTGAGATTGGCTATTTATAATATTCATACCACTAAAGTGTATTTTATACAATTGTGTCCATTACTTGTATTTTGTTCAATTAACATATCCAATATTATATTTTCTCACTATTCAAATGTAATGACATTTATAATAAATTTAAAAATCAAAAGATTGCACTTTTTCTATTTTTAGAATTTTAAAGTCCTATAAGGATAAATGCATTATTAAGAATGAGTTAAATTTAACTTTAGTAATTTTTGTAATTGTCTCCTTTGCAACAATACTATTTGAAAAGATTTATATAATTTAGTCTAAAAATATAATACTTAAGAAAATACCAATGCAATGGACTCTAATAAGAAGTTTCCCCACTCCCCTCAAGAGCAATATCTTGACCCAACATGGAAGCTTGGGGTGCTATTTATAATATTCTTCCACTAAAATGATTTTATACAATTAAGTCCATTACTTGTATTTTTGTTAATTAACATATTGAAATATTACATTTTCTCACCATTCAAATGTATTGCCATTAACAATAAATGTAAAATGAAAACATTGCATTTTTTCAATTTTTAGAGTTTTAAATTTCTATAAGGACAAATGTATTGTTAATAATCAGTTAAATTAAATTTGTGATTTTTTTTCAATTGTCACCTTTGCAACAATGCTATTTGAAATGATTTATATAATTTTAGTCTAAGAAATATATTACTTAAGCAAAAGCAAATGCAATGGACTCTAATAAGAAGTTTCCTTACTCCCCTCTAGAGTAATATGTTGACACAAAATTAAAGCTTATGATTGCTATTTATAATATTCATCCACTAAAGTGTATTTCATACAATTTTTCCATTTACTTGTATTTTTGTTCAATTAATATATTAAAACATTCGCTCTTCTCACCATTCAAATGTATTCCATTAACAATAAATTTTAAAAATCAAAACATTGCATTTTTTCCATTTTTAGAATTTTAAAGTTCTATAAGGCTAATTGCATTATGCAATAATCAGTCAAATTTAAATTTAGTAATTTTTTCAATTCTACTTTGCCACATGCAATTTGAAATGATTTATATAATTTTAGTCTCAAACATAGTACTTAAGAAAAAGTAAATGCAATGGCATCTAATAAGAATTTTTACCACTCACCCTTTAAAAGTATATGCATATGACCCAATATTGAAACTTGGGATACTATTCATAATATTTATCCACTAAAGTGTATTTATACAATCAAGTCCATTACCTATATTTTTGTTCAATAACATATTCAATATTATGTTTTTCTCACTTTTCAAAGGGAATGACATTAACAATAAATTTAAAAATCAAAAACATTGCATTTTTTCAATTTGTTTAGAATTTTAAGACTTATAGGATAAATGCATTGTTAATAATAAGGTGAATTAAAATTTTATAATTTTTTTATTGTCCTTTTTGCCACAGTGCTATCTGAAATGATTTATATAATTTTAGTCTACAAAACATATCACTTAAGAGAAGCAAATGCAATGAACTCTAATGAAAGTTTTCCCATTCCTCTAAAGATATAGCTTGGCCAACATTGAATCTTGGATTGCTATTTAGAATATTCATCCACTAAAATTATTTTATACAATTGAGTCCATTACTTGAGTTTTGTCCAATTAACATTTTCAAATATTTATTTTTTCTCACCATTCAAATGCAATGGTATTTACAATAATGTAAAAATCAAAACATTTCAATTTTTCATATTTTAAGAATTATAAAGTCTTATGAGGATAAATGATTATTATTAATTAGTTGAATTTAACTTTTGTAAATTTTTTAATTGTCTCCTTATTGATAATGCTATTTGAAATAATTTATATAATTTAGTCTAAAAATATATTACTTAAGAAAAACAAAATGCAATGGACTCTTATAAGAAGTTTCCCCCACTACCCTCAAAGTGCAATATTTTGATAGAACATTGAAGTTTGAGATTTTTATTTATAATATTCATCCACTAAAGTGTATTTTATATTATTGAGTCATTACATTGTATTGTGTTCAATTAACATATTTAAATATTAAGTTTTTTCTCACATTCAAATATTATGCATTTACAATATATTAAAACTCAAAAAATTGCAATTTTCAATTTTTAAGAATTATGAAGTCCTATAGGGATAAATTCATTGTTATTAATCAATTGAATTAGATTTTTGTAATTTTTTAATTGTCCCCTTAGTGATAATGTCTATTTGAAATGATTTATATAATTTTAGTCTACAAAGATATTACTTAAGGAAAGCAAATGCAATGAACTCCAAAAAGAAGCTTTCCACTTCCTTCTAGAGATATATGTTTGCCCA
>JAIRCJ010000368.1:0-22531 GCA_020883675.1 Bruguiera gymnorhiza
CTATAGGGGTTTATTCATTGTCAATAATTATTTGAATTTAAATTTTGTAAATTTTTTTTAGTTGCCTCTTCACCACAATGCAAGTTGAAATGATTTATATAATTCGAGTCGACAAACAATTACTTAAACGAAAAGCAACTGCAAAGGACTCTAATATGAAGTTTCCCCACTCCCTCAAGAGTAATATGCTTAACCCAATTAAAGCTTAGGATTGCTATTTATAATATTCATTCACTAAAGTGTATTTTATACAATTGAGTCTCTTCTGTCGTATTCTTTCAATTACAAATTCAATATTATATTTTTCTCACCATTCAAAATTGAGAGGGATTAACAATAAATTGAAAAAATCAAAACATTGTATTTTTTCATCTTTTTGAATTTTTAAACTCTTTGAGGGATTTATGCATTGTAAATAATCACTTGAATTTAAATTTTGTAATTTTTTAAATTGCCTCCTTTGCCACAATGCAAGTTGAAATTATTTATTAATTCGAGTCGACAAACATATTACTTATGAAAAAGAAAATGCAATAGATACTAATAAGAAGTTTCGTACTCCCCTCAAGAGTAATATGTTTGACCCGACATTAAAGTTTAGGATTGCTATTTTATAATATTTATCAACTGAAGTGTATTTTATACAATTGAGTCCATTATTTATATTTTTTTTCAATTAACAAATTCAAATATTATGTTTTTCTCACCATTCAAATGCAGTTGGATCACCAATAAATTGAAAAATCAAAACATTGTATTTTTTTCACTTTCTGAATTTTAAAAACTCATAGGGATTTATGCATTGTTGTAATTAGTTGAATTGAAATTTTGTAATTTTTTAATTGCCTCCTTTGCCACAATTCAAGTTGAAAATATTTATATAATTCGACTCAACAAACATATTACTTATGAAAAATCAAATGCAATGGACTTTAATAAGAAGTTTCCCACTTCCTCAAGAACATTATGCTTGACCTAACATTAAAGGTTAGGATTGCTATTTATAATATTCATCTAAAATGCATTTTATACAATTAAGTCCATTACTTGTATTTTTGTTCAATGAATAGATTCAATATTATGTTTTTCTCACATACAAAATGCTGTGGGATTAACAACAAATTGAAAAATGCAAACATTGTATTTTTTCGTCCTTTTGAACTTCAAACTCTTTCAGGGATTTATGCATTGTTAATAATTAGTTCAATTTAAATTTTGTCATTTTTTATAGTTGTCTCTTTGCCATAATGCAAGTTGAAATGATTTATAAAATTTTAGTGTAGAAACATATTACTTATGAAAAATCAAATGCAATGGACTCTAATAAGAAGTTTCCCCACTCCCTCAAGATCAATATGCTTGACCCAACACTAAAGCTTAGGATTGCTATTTATAATATTCATCCACTAAAATGTATTTTGTACAATTGAGTCCATTAGATGTATTTTTCTCAAAATAACAAATTCAAATATTATGTTTTTCTCACCATACAAAATGTAATGGATTAACGATAAATTGAAAAATCAAAACATCGTATTTTTTTCTCTTTTTGAATTTTAAAAACTTATAGGCATGCATTGTCAATAATTAGTTGAATTTAAATTTTATAACATTTTTAATTGCCTCATTTGCCACAATGCAAGTTGAAATGATTTATATTATTCGGGTCGACAAAGAAATAACTTAAACAAAAGCAAATGCAATGGACTATAATAAGAAGTTTTCCCACTCCCCTCAAGAGTAATATGCTTAACCCAACATTAAAGCTTAGGATTGCTATTTATAATTTTCATCCATTAAAGTGTATTTTATACAATTGAGTTTATTACTTGCATTTTTGTTCAATTAACAAATACAAATATTATATTTTTCTCACCATTCAAAATGTAATGGGATTAACAATAAATTGAAAATCAAAACATTGTATTTTTTCAACTTTTTCAATTTTAAACACTCTGAGGGATTTATGCATTGTTAATAATCAGTTGAATCTAAATTTGTCATTTTTTTTTAATTGTCACTTTGCCACAAAGTAAGTTGAAATGATTTATAGAATTTTAGCTTACAAACATTTTACTTATGAAAAATTGAATGCAATGGACTCTAATAAGAAGTTTCCCACTCTCTTAAGAGCAATATGCTTGACCCAACACTAAAACTTAGGATTGCTATTTATAATATTCATCTAAAATGTTTTTTGTACAATTGAGTCCATTACTTGTATGTTTGTTCAATTAACAAATTCAAATATTATGTTTTTCTCACCATTCAAAATGCAGTGGGATTAACAATAAATGGAAAAATTAAAACATTGTATTTTTTTCAACTTTTTGAATTTTCAAAACTTATAGGGATTTATGCATTGTGAATAATTAGTTGAATTCAAATTTTGTAATTTTTTAAATTGCCTCCTTTGCCATAATGCAAGTTGAAATTATGTATATAATTCGAGTCGACAAACATATGACTTATGAAAATCAAATGCAATGGACTTTAATAAGAGTTTCCCTACTCCCCTCAAGAAAATATGCTTGACCTAACATTAAAGCTTATGATTGCTATTTATAATATTGAATCACTAAAGTGTATTTTATACAATTGAGTCCATTCTTTGTATTTTTGTTCAATGATAGATTCAAATATTATGTTTTTCTCACCAATACCAAAATGCTGTGGGGATTAGCAACCAAAATTTGCAAAAATCCAAACATTTGTATTTTTTCATCTTTCTTGGAACTTCAAAACTCTTTTCAGGGATATTGCTGCATTGTTAAAATAAGTTTTCAATTTAAATTTGCCAATTTTTTTAATTGTCTCTTTTACCATAATGTACAGTTGAAAATGATTTATAGATTTTAGTGTGTAAAAACATATTACTTTGAAAAATGCAAATGGCAAATGGACTCTTAATAAGAAGTTTCCCCACTCCCCTCAAGATCAATATGCTTGATGCAACACTAAAACTTAGAATTGCTATTTATAATATTCATCCACTAAAATGTATTGTGTACAATTGAGTCCATTACATGTATTTTTCTTCAATTAATAAATTCAAATATTATGTTTTTTCTCACCATACAAAATGCAGTGGGATTAACAATAAATTGAAAAATCAAAACATCGTATTTTTTGAACTTTTTCAATTTTAAAAACTTATAGGCATGCATTGTCAATAATTAGTTGAATTTAAATTGTATAACATTTTTAATTGCCTCCTTTGCCACAATGCAAGTTGAAATGATTTATATTATTCGAGTCGACAAACAAATTACTTAAACGAAAGCGACTGCAATGGACTCTAATAAAAAGTTTCCCCACTCCCCTCAAGAGTAATATGCTTAACCCAACATTAAAGCTTAGGATTGCTATTTATAATATTCATCCACTAAAGTGTATTTTATACAATTGAGTCTCTTACTTGTATTTTTCTTCAATTAACAAATTCAAATATAAAGTTTTTCTCACCATTCAAAATTGAGAAAGATTAACAATAAATTGAAAAATCAAAACATTGTATTTTTTTATCTTTTTCAATTTTAAACTCTTTGAGGGATTTATGCATTGTAAATAATCAGTTGAATCTAAATTTTGTAATTTTTTAAATTGCCTCCTTTGCCACAATGCAAGTTGAAATTATTTAAATAATTTGAGTCAACAAACATATTACTTATGGAAAGGAAAATGCAATGGACACTAATAAGAAGTTTCCGTACTCCCTCGAGAGTAATATGTTTGACCCGACATTAATTCTTAAGATTCCTATTTATAATATTCATCCACTGAAGTGTATTTTATATAATTGAGTCCATTACTTGTATTTTTTTTCAATTAACAAATTCAAATATTATGTTTTTCTCACCATTCAAAATACAGGTTGAAATCAAATGCAATGGACTCTAATAAGAAGTTTCCCCACAACCCTCAAGAGTAATATGCTTGACCCAACATTTAAGCTTAACATTCCTATTTATAATATTCATCCACTAAAATGTATTTTATATAATTGAGTCCATTACTTGTATTTTTTTTTCAATTAACATATTCAAATATTATGTTTCTCTCACGATTCAAAATGGAGTGGCATTAACAATAAATTGAAAAATCAAAACATTGCATTTTTTCAGCTTCTAGAATTTTAAAGACCTATAGGGATTTATGCATTGTTTATAATTAGTTAAATTTAAATGTTTTAATTTTTTTAATTGCCTCCATTGCCACAATATAGGTTGAAATAGTTTATATAATTTTAGTCTACAAACATATTACTTAAGAAAAAGCAAATGCAATGGAATATAATAAGAAGTTTCACCATAACCCTCAAGTGCAATATGCTTGACCTAACATTAAATCTTAGCATTGCTATTTATAATATTCATCCACTAAAATGTATTTTAGACAATTAAGTCATTACTTGTATTTTTGTTCAATTTACATATTCAAATATTATGTTTTCTCACCATTCAAAATGCTATGGCATTAACAAGAAAATGAAAAATCAAACATTCCATTTTATTAACTTTTAGAATTTTATAGACTTGTAGGGTTTAATTTATTATTAATAATCACTTGAATTTAGATTTTGTAATTTTCTTAATTGTCTCCTTTGCTACAATGCGATAAGAAATGACTTATATAATTTTAGTCTACAAACATATTACCTAAGAAAAAGCAAGAGGAATGGACTATAATAGAAAGTTTCCCCATAACCCTCAAGAGCAGTATGCTTGACCCAACATTAAAGCTTAGCATTGCTATTTATAATATTCATCCACTAAAATGTATTTTATACAATTGTGTCCATTACTTGTATTTTTTTTCAACTAACATATTCAAATATTATGTTTTTCTCACCATTCAAAATGGAGTGGCATTAACAATAAATTGAAAAATCAGAACTTTCATTTTTTCAGCTTTTAGAATTTTAAAGACTTATAGGGATTTGTGCATTGTTAATAATCTGTTGAATTTAAATTTTGTAATTTTCTTAATTGTCTCCTTTGCGACAATGCGGTATCAAATGACTTATATAATTTTAGTCTACAAACATATAACTTGAGAAAAAGCTAATGCATTGGATTCTAATATGAAGTTTCCCCACTCCCCTCAAGAGCAATATGCTTGACCCAACATTAAAACTTTGGATTCCTATTTACATATTCATCCACTAAAATGCATTTTATACAATTAAGTCCATTTCTTTTATTTGTTTTCAATTAATATATTCAAATATTATGTTTTTCTCACCATTCAAAATGCAGTGGCATCAACAATAAAATGAAAAATCTAAACATTGCATTTTTCATCAATTAGAATTTTAAAGACCTATAGGGATTAATGCATTGTTAATAATCCGTTGAATTTAAATTTTGTAATTTTTTTACTTGCCTCCATCACCACAATGCAGGTCAAAATGATTAATATAATTCTAGTCTACAAACATATTACTTAAGAAAAAGCAAATGCAATAGACTATTATAAGAAGTTTACCCACAACCTTCAAGGGCAATATGCTTGACCCAACATTAAAGCTTAGCATTGTCATTTATAGTATTCATTCACTAAAATGTATTTTATACAATTGAGTCCATTATTTGTATTTTTTTGAATTAACGTTTTGAAATATTTTGTTTTTCTCACCATTCAAAAAGGAGTGGCAGTAACAATAAATTGAAAAATCTAAACATTCCTTTTTTTTTCAGCTTTTAGAGTTTTAAAGACTTGTAGGGGTTAATTTATTATTAATAATCAGTTGAGTTTAGATTTTGTAATTTTCTTAACTGTCTCCTTTACGACAAGGCGATATCAAATGATTTATATAATTTAGTCTACAAACATATTACCTAAGAAAAAGCAAATGCACTGGACTATAATAAGAAGTTTCCCCACAATCCTTAAAAGCAATATGCTTGACCCAACCTTAAAGCTTTGGATTCCTATTTATAATATTCATCCACTAAATTGTATTTTATACAATTGAGTCCATTACTTGTATTTTTTTTTTTTCAGTTAACATATCCAAATATTATGTTTTTCTCACCATTCAAAATGCAGTGGCATCAACAATAAATTGATAAATCTAAACATTACATTTTTTCATTAATTAGAATTTTAAAGACTTATAGGGATTAGTGCATAGTTAATAATCAGTTGAATTTAAATTTTGTAATTTTTTTAATTGCCTCCATTGCCACAATATAGGTTGAAATGATTGATATAATTTTAGCCAACAAACATATTACTTGAGAAAAAGCAAACGCAATGAACTATAATAAGAAGTTTCCCCACAACCCTCAAGAGCAATATGCTTGACCCAACATTTAAGCTTAGCATTGCTATTTATAATATTCATCCATTAAAATGTATTTTATACAATTGAGTCAATTGCATGTATTTTTACTCACTTAACATATTCAAATATTATGTTTTTCTCACCACTCAAATGTCGTGGCATCAACAATAAAATGAAAAATCTAAACATTGCATTTTTTCATCAATTAGAATTTTAAAGACCTATAGGGATTAATGCATTGTTAATAATCTGTTGAATTTAAATTTTGTAATTTTTTTACTTGCCTCCATCACCATAATGCAGGTCGAAATGATTAATATAATTCTAGTATACAAACATATTACTTAAGAAAAAGCAAATGCAATAGACTATAATAAGAAGTTTACCCATAACCTTCAAGGGCAATATGCTTGACCCAACATTAAAGCTTAGCATTGCCATTTATAATATTCATTCACTAAAATGTATTTTATACAATTGAGTCCATTACTTGTATTTTTTTTGAATTAACATTTGAAATATTTTGTTTTTCTGACCATTCGAAAAGGAGTGGCAGTAACAATAAATTGAAAAATCTAAACATTCCTTTTTTTTCAGCTTTTAGAGTTTTAAAGACTTGTAGGGTTAGTTTATTATTAATAATCAGTTGAGTTTAGATTTTGTAATTTTCTTATTTGTCTCCTTTACGACAAGGCGATATCAAATGATTTATATAATTTTAGTCTACAAACATATTACCTAAGAAAAAGCAAATGCACTAGACTATAATAAGAAGTTTCCCCACAATCCTTAAAAGCAATATGCTTGACCCAACCTTAAAGCTTTGGATTCCTATTTATAATATTCATCCACTAAATTGTATTTTATACAATTGAGTCCATTACTTGTATTTTTTTTTTTTCAGTTAACATATCCAAATATTATGTTTTTCTCACCATTCAAAATGCAGTGACATCAACAATAAATTGATAAATCTAAACATTGCATTTTTTCATTAATTAGAATTTTAAAGACTTATAGGGATTAGTGCATAGTTAATAATCAGTTGAATTTAAATTTTGTAATTTTTTTAATTGCCTCCATTGCCACAATGTAGGTTGAAATGATTGATATAATTTTAGCCAACAAACATATTACTTAAGAAAAAGCAAATGCAATGAACTATAATAAGAAGTTTCCCCACAACCCTCAAGAGCAATATGCTTGACCCAACATTTAAGCTTAGCATTGCTATTTATAATATTCATCCATTAAAATGTATTTTGTACAATTGAGTCAATTACATGTATTTTTGCTCACTTAACATATTCAAATATTATGTTTTTCTCACCACTCAAAATGTCGTGGCATTAACAATAGAATGAAAAATCTAAACATTGCTTTTTTTCATCTACTAGAATTTTAAAGACTGATAAGGATTTATGCATTGTTAATAATCAGTTGTTTAATTTTTTAAATTGCCTCCATTACCACAATGCAGGTTGAAATGATTTATATAATTTTAGTCTACAAACATATTACTTAAGAAAAAGCAAATGCAATGGACAATAATAAGAAGTTTTAACACAACCCTCAAGTGCAATATGCTTGACCCAACATTAAGGCTTAGCATTGCTATTTATAATATTTGTCCACTTAAGTGTATTTTATACAATTGCGTCCATTACTTGTATTTTTCTTCAATTAACATATTCAAATATTATGTTTTTCTCACCATTCAAAATTGAGTGGCATTAATAATAAATTGAAACATCAAAACATTGCATGTTTCATCTATTAGAATTTTAAAGACTTATAAGTATTTATGCATTTTAATAATCAGTTGAATTTAAATCTTGTAATTTTCTTAATTGCTTCCTCTACGACAATGCGATATCAAATGATTTATATAATTTTAGTCTACAAACATATTACTTAAGAAAAAGCTAATGCATTGGACAAGAAGAAGAAGTTTCCCCACATCCCTCAAGAGCAATAAGCTTGACCCAATATTAAAAATTAGGGTTGCTAATTATAATTTTCATCGACTAAAGTGCATTTTACACAATTAGGTCCATTACTTGTATTTTTGTTCAATTAAGATATTCAAATATTTTATTTTTCTCACTATTCAAAATGCAATGGCATTAACAATAAATTGAAAAATCAAACATTCCATTTTTTCAACTTTTAGAATTTTAAAGAATTGTAAGGGTTAATTTATTATTAATAATCACTTGAATTTATATTTTATAATTTTCTTAATTGTCTCCTTTGCGACAATACAATATGAAATGATTTATATAATTTTAGTCTATAAACATATCACCTAAGAAAAAGCAAATGTAATGGACTATAATAAGACGTTTCCTCACAACCCTTAAGAGCAATATGCTTGACCCAACATTAAGACTTAGCACTGCTATTTATAATATTTATCCACTAAAATGTATTTTATATAATTGAGTCCATTATTTGTATTTTTGTTGAATTAACATATTCAAATATTATATTTTTCACACCATTCAAAATGGAGTGGTACTAACAATAAATTGAAAAATGAAAACATTGCATTTTTTCAGCTTTTAGAATTTTAAAGACTTGTAGGGGTTAATTTATTGTTAATAATCAGTTGAATTTAAATTTTGTAATTTTCTTAATTGTCTCCTTTACGACAATGCGATATGAAATGATTTATATAATTTTAGTCTACAAACATATTACCGAAGAAAAAGGAAATGTAATGGACTATAATAAGAAGTTTCCCCACAACCTTCAAAAGCAATATGCTTGACCCAATGTTAAGGCTTAGCATTACTATTTATAATATTCATCCACTGAAGTGTATTTTATACAATTGAGTCCATTACTTGTATTTTTGTTCAATTAACATATTCAAATATTATGTTTTTCTCACCATTCAAAATGGAGTTGCATTAATAATAAATTGAAAAATCAAAACATTGCATTTTTTCATCTTTTAGAATTTTAAAGACTTATAAAGATTTATGCATTGTTAATAATCTGTTGAATTTAAATTTTGTAATTTTCGTAATTGTCTCCTTTGTGACAATGCGATATCAAATGATTTTTATAATTTTAGTCTGCAAACCCATTACTTAAGAAACAGCTAATGCAATGGACTCTAATGAGATGTTCCTCACTCCTCTCAAGAGCAATATGCTTGACCCAACATCAAAGCATGAGATTCCTATTTATAATATTCATCCACTAAAGTGTATTTTATACAATTGAGTCCATTACTTGTATTTTTGTTCAATTAACATCTTCCAATATTATGTTTTTCTCACCATTCAAAATGCAATGGCATTAACAATAAATTGAAAAATGAAAACATTCCATTTTTTCAGCTTTTAGAATTTTAAAGACTTGTAGGGTTTAATTTATTGTTAATAATCAATTAAATTTAGATTTTGTAATTTTCTTAATTATCTCCTCTGTGACAATGAGAAATGAAATGATTTATATAATTTTAGTCTACAAACATATTACCTAAGAAAAGGAAATGCAATGGACTATAATAGAAAGTTTCCCCATGACCCTCAAGAGAAATATGCTTAACCCAACATCAAAGCATGGGATTCCTATTTATAATATTCATCCACTAAAGTGTATTTTATAAAATTGAGTTCATTACTTGTATTTTTGTTCAATTAACATATTTAAATATTATGTTTTTCTCACCATTCTAAATGCAATGGCATTAACAATAAATTGAAAAATGAAAACACTCCATTTTTTCAACTTTTAGAGTTTGGAAGACTTGTAAGGCTTAATTTATTGTTAATAATAAGTTGAATTTAGATTTTGTAATTTTCTTAATTGTCTCCTCTGTGACAATGAGATATGAAATGATTTATATAATTTTAGTCTACAAACATATTACCTAAGAAAAAGGAAATGCAATGGACTATAATAAAAAGTTTCCCCATGACCCTCAAGAGAAATATGCTTAACCCAACATCAAAGCATGAGATTCCTATTTATAATATTCATCCACTAAAGTGTATTTTATAAAATTGAGTTCATTACTTGTATTTTTGTTCAATTAACATATTCAAATATTATGTTTTTCTCACCATTCAAAATGCAATGGCATTAACAATAAATTGAAAAATCAAAACATTCCATTTTTTCAACTTTTAGAGTTTGGAAGACTTGTAAGGCTTAATTTATTGTTAATAATCAGTTGCATTTAGATTTTGTAATTTTCTTAATTGTCTCCTCTATGACAATGAGATATGAAATGATTTATATAATTTTAGTCTACAAACATATTACCTAAGAAAAAGGAAATGCAATGGAGTATAATAAAAAGTTTTCCCACGACCCTCAAGAGCAATATGGTTGACCCAACATTAAGGCTTAGCATTGCTAATAATAATATTCATCCACTTGAGTGTATTTTATACAATTTAGTCCATTACTTTTATTTTTGTTCAATTAACATCTTCAAATATTATGTTTTTCTCACCATTCAAAATGGAGTGGCATTAACAATAAATTGAAAAATCAAAACATTGCATTTTTTTAGCATTTAGAATTTTAAATACTTATAGGGATTTATGCATTGTTAATAATCAGTTGACTTTAAATTTTGTAATTTTCTTAATTGTCTCCTTTACGACAATGCGATATCAAATGATATATATAATTTCAGTCTACAAACATATTACTTCTGAAAAAGCTAATGCAATGGACTCAAATATGGAGTTTCCCCACTTCTCTCAAGAGCAATATGCTTGACCCAACATCAAAGCATGGGATTCCTATTTATAATATTCATCCACTAAAGTGTATTTTATACAATTGAGTCCATTACTTATATTTTTGTTCAATTAACATATTCAAATATTATGTTTTTCTCACCATTCAAAATGCAATGGCATTAACAATAAATTGAAAAATCAAAAGATTCCATTTTTTCAACTTTTAGAATTTTAAAGACTTATAGGGGTTAATTTATTGTTAAGATTCAGTTGAATTTAGATTTTATAATTTTCTTAATTGTCTCCTTTGCGATAAAGCGATATGAAATGACTTATATAATTTTAGTCTTTAAACATATTACCTAAGAAAAAGCAAATGCAATCGAATATAATAAGAAGTTTCCCCAAAACCCCTAAGAGCAATATGCTTGACCCCACATTAAAGCTTAGCATTTCTATTTACATTTTCTATTCACGAAAATGTATTTTATACTATTGTGTCCATTACTTGTATTTTTTTTCAATTAACATTTTCAAATATTATGTTTCTCTCACCATTCAAAATGGAGTGACATTAATAATAAATTGAAAAGTCAAAACATTGCATTTTTTTAACTTTTATAATTTTAAAGACTCATAGGGATTTATGTATTGCAAATAATTAGTTGAATTTAAATTTTATAATTTTCTTAATTATCTCTTTTGCAACAATGCAATATCAAATGATTTATATAATTTTAGTCTACAAACATATTACTTAAGAAAAAGCTAATGCAATGGAATATAATAAGAAGTTTCCCCATAACCCTCAAGAGCAACATGCTTGACCCAACATTAAAGGCTAGCATTGCTATGTAAAATATTCATCCAATAAAGTGTATTTTGTGCAATTGAGTCCATTACTTGTATTTTTTTTCAATTAACATATTCAAATATTTTGTTTTTCTCACCATTCAAAATGGAGTGGCATTAATAATAAATTGAAAATTCAAAACATTGCATTGTTTCATCTTTTAGAATTTTAAGGACTTATAGGGATTAATTCATTGTTAATAATCAGTTGAATTTATATTTTATAATTTTTTTAATTGCCTCCATTGCCACAATGCAGGTTGAAATGATTTATATAATTTTAGTCTATAAACATATTACATAAGAAAAAGCAAATGCAAAGAACTATAATATGAAGCTTCCCCACAACCCTCAAGAGCAATATGCTTCACCCAACTTTAAAGCTTAGCTTTGCTATTTATAATATTCATCCTCTAAAATGTATTTTATACAATTGAGTCCATTACTTGGAATTTTTTTCAATTAAAATTTTGAAATATTATGTTTTTCTCAACATTCAAAATGAAGTGGCATTAACAATAAATTGAAAAAGAGTAACATTGAATTTTTTTAGCTTTTAAAATTTTAAAGACTTACAGGGATTTATGAATTGTGAATGATCAATTGAATTTGAATTTTGTAATTTTCTTAATTATCTCCTTTACAACAATGCGATAAGAAATGATTTATATAATTTTATTCTATAAACATATTTCCTAAGAAAAAGCAAATGCAATGGACTATAATAAGAAGTTTCCCCACAACCCTCAAGAGCAATATGCTTGACCCAACATTGAATCTTAGCATTGCTATTTATAATATTCATCCATTAAAGTGTAATTTATACAATTGAATACATTACTTGTATTTTTTTCAATTAAGATATTCAAATATTATGTTTTTCTCACCATTCAAAATGTAGTGGCATGAACAATAAATTGAAAAATCTAAATGTTGCATTTTTTCAACTTTTAGAATTTTAATGACTTTATAGGATTTATGCATTGTTAGTAATTAGTTGAATTTAAATTTGTAATCTTTTTCATTGCCTCCTTTGCCACAGTCCAAGTTGAATCTACAGACATATTACTTAAGAAAAAGAAAGCAATAGACTATAAGAAGAAGTTTCCCCCATCCCTTAAAGACCAATATGTTTGACCCAACATTAAAGCTTAGCATTGTTATTTATAATATTCGTCCACTAAAGTGTATTTTATACAATTGAGTCCATTACATGTATTTTGTTCAATTAATATATTCAAATATTATATTTTCTCTCCATTCAAATGCAGTGGCATTAACAATAAATTGAAAAATCAAAACATTAGATTTTTCAACTTTTAGAATTTAAAGACTATAAGGATTTATGCATCTGTTAATAATCAGTTGAATTTAAATTTGTAATTTTCTTAATTGCCCTCTATTAGCACAATATAGGTTGAAATGATTTATATAATTTAAGTTTACAAACATATTACTTAAGAAAAAGCAAATGCAATGCACTATAATAAGAAGTTTCCCCACAACCCCAAGCAATATGCTTGACGCCCACATTAAACTTAGCATTGCTATTTATAATATTCATCCACTAAAATGTATATTTTATACAATTGAGTCCATTACTTGTATTTTTTTCAATTAACATTTTGAAATATTATGTTTTTCTCACCATTCAAAATGGAGTGGCATTTACAATAAATTGAAAAATCAAAACATTCCATTTTTTAGCTTTTAGAATTTTAAAGACTTGTAGGGATTTATGCATTGTTAATAATCAGTTGAATTTCAATTTTTATAATTTTCTTAATTGTCTCTTTTGCAACAATGCGATATCAAATGATTTATATAATTTTAGTCTACAAACATATTACTTAAGAANTTTAAAGACCTATAGGGATTTATGCATTGTTAATAATTAGTTAAATTTAAAATTTTTAATGTTTTTAATTGCCTCCATTGCCACAATGCAGGTTGAAATGGTTTATCTAATTTTAGTTTACAAACATATTACTTAAGAAAAAGCAAATGCAATGGAATATAACAAGAAGTTTCATCATAACCCTCAAGTGCAATATGCTTGACCCAACATTAAATCTTAGCATTGCTATTTATAATATTCATCCACTAAAATGTATTTTAGACAATTAAGTCCATTACTTGTATTTTTGTTCAATTTACATATTCAAATATTATGTTTTTCTCACCATTCAAAATGCTATGACATTAATAAGAAACTAAAAATCAAACATTCCATTTTATTAACTTTTAGAATTTTACAGACTTGTAGGGTTTAATTATTATTAATAATCACTTGAATTTAGATTTTGTAATTTTCTTAATTGTCTCCTTTGCTACAATGCGATAATAAATGATTTATATAATTTTAGTCTACAAACATATTACCTAAGAAAAAGCACAAGGAATGGACTATAATTAAAAGTTTCCCCATAACCCTCAAGAGCAATATGCTTGACCTAACATTAAAGCTTAGCATTGCTATTTATAATATTCATCCACTAAAATGTATTTTATACAATTGTGTCCATTACTTGTATTTTTTTTTAATTAACATATTCAAATATTATGATTTTTTAACCATTCAAAATGCAGTGGCATCCACAATAAAATGAAAAATCTAAACATTGCATTTTCTCATCTATTAGAATTTTAAGACTTATAATGATTTATGCATTGTTAATAATCAGTTGAATTTAAATTTTGTAATTTTTTTAATTGCCTCCATTGCCATAATATAGTTTGAAATGATTTATATAATTTTAGTCTACAAACATATTACTTAAGAAAAGCAAATGCAATAAACTATAATAACAAGTTTCCTAACAACCTTTAAGGGCAATATGCTTGACCCAACATTAAAACTTAGCATTACCATTTATAATATTCATCCACTAAAATATATTTTATACAATTGAGACAATTACTTGTATTTTTTTCAATTAACATATTCAAATATTATGTTTTTCTCACCATTCAAAATGGAGTGGCATTAATAATAAATTGAAAAATCAAAACATTCATTTTTTCAGCTTTTAGAATTTTAAAGACTTATAGGGATTTGTGCATTGTTAATAATCAGTTGAATTTAAATTTTGTAATTTTCTTAATTGTCTCCTTTGTGACAATACGGTATCAAATGATTTATATAATTTTAATCTACAAACATATAACTTAAGAAAAAGCTAATGCATTGGATTCTAATATGAAGTTTCCCCACTCCCCTCAAGAGCAATATGCTTGACCCAACATTAAAACTTTGGATTCCTATTTACATATTCATCCACTAAAATGCATTTTATACAATTGAGTCCATTTCTTTTATTTTTTTTCAATTAATATATTCAAATATTATGTTTTTCTCACCATTCAAAATGCAGTGGCATCAACAATAAAATGAAAAATCTAAACATTGCATTTTTTCATCAATTAGAATTTTAAAGACCTATAGGGATTAATGCATTGTTAATAATCCATTGAATTTAAATTTTGTAATTTTTTTACTTGCCTCCATCACCACAATGCAGGTTGAAATGATTAATATAATTCTAGTCTACAAACATATTACTTAAGAAAAGCAAATGCAATAGACTATAATAAGAAGTTTCCCCACAACCTTTAAGGGCAATATGCTTGACCTAACATTAAAGCTTAGCATTGCCATTTATAATATTCATCCACTAAAATGTATTTTATACAATTGAGTCCATTACTTTTTTTTTTTTTGAATTAACATTTTGAAATATTTTATTTTTCTCACCATTCAAAAAAGAAGTGGCAGTAACAATAAATTGAAAAATCTAAACATTCCTTTTCTTTTTTTAGCTTTTAGAGTTTTAAAGACTTGTAGGGGTTAATTTATTGTTAATAATCAGTTAAGTTTAGATTTTGTAATTTTCTTAATTGTCTCCTTTACGACAAGGCGATATCAAATGATTTATATAATTTTAGTCTACAAACATATTACCTAAGAGAAAGCAAATGCATTGGACTATAATAAGAAGTTTCCCCATAATCCTTAAGAGCAATATGCTTGACCCAACCTTAAAACTTTGGATTCCTATTTATAATATTCATCCACTAAAATGTATTTTATACATTTGAGTCCATTACTTGTATTTATTTTTTTAGTTAACATATCCAAATATTATGTTTTTCTCACCATTCGAAATACAATGGCATCAATAATAAATTGATAAATCTAAACATTGCATTTTTTCATTAATTAGAATTTTGAAGACTTATAGGGGTTAATGCATAGTTAATAATCAGTTAAATTTAAATTTTGTAATTTTTTTAATTGCCTCCTTTGCCACAATGTAGGTTGAAATGATTGATATAATTTTAGCCAACAAACATATTACTTAAGAAAAAGCAAATGCAATGAACTATAATAAGAAGTTTCCCCACAACCCTCAAGAGCAATATGCTTGACCCAACATTTAAACTTAGCATTGCTATTTATAATATTCATCCATTAAAATGTATTTTATACAATTGAGTCAATTACATGTATTTTTGCTCACTTAACATATTCAAATATTATGTTTTTCTCACCATTCAAAATGTCGTGGCATCAACAATAAAATGAAAAATCTAAACATTGCTTTTTTTCATCTATTAGAATTTTAAAGACTTATAGGGATTTATACATTGTTAATAATCAGTTGTTTAATTTTTTAAATTGCCTCCATTGTCATAATGCAGGTTGAAATGATTTATATAATTTTAGTTTACAAACATATTACTTAAGAAAAAGCAAATTCAATGGACAATAATAAGAAGCTTTAGCACAACCCTCAAGTGCAATATGCTTGACCCAACATTAAGGCTTAGCATTGCTATTTATAATATTCGTCCACTTAAGTGTATTTTATACAATTAAGTCCATTACTTGTATTTTTGTTCAATTAACATATTCAAATATTATGTTTTTCTCACCATTCAAAATTGAGTGGCATTAATAATAAATTGAAAAATCAAAACATTGCATGTTTTCATCTAGTAGAATTTTAAAAAACTTATAAGTATTTATGCATTTTAATAATCAGTTGAATTTAAATCTTGTAATTTTCTTAATTGTTTCCTCTACGACAATGCGATATCAAATGATTTATATAATTTTAGTCTACAAACATATTACTTAAGAAAAAGCTAATGCATTGGACTAGAAGAAGAAGTTTCCCCACATCCCTCATGAGCAATAAGCTTGACCCAATATTAAAAATTAGGGTTGCTAATTATAATTTTATCCACTAAAATGCATTTTACACAATTAAGTCCATTACTTGTATTTTTGTTCAATTAAGATATTCAAATATTTTATTTTTCTCACTATTCAAAATGCAATGGTATTAACAATAAATTGAAAAATCAAACATTCCATTTTTTCAACTTTTAGAATTTTAAAGAATTGTAGGGGTTAATTTATTATTAATAATCACTTGAATTTATATTTTATAATTTTCTTAATTGTCTCCTTTGCGATAATGCGATATGAAATGATTTATATAATTTTAGTCTACAAACATATCACCTAAGAAAAAGCAAATGTAATGGACTATAATAAGATGTTTCCTCACAACCCTTAAGAGCAATATGCTTGACCCAACATTAAGACTTAGCATTGCTGTTTATAATATTCATCCACTAAAATGTATTTTATATAATTGAGTCCATTACTTGTATTTTTGTTCAATTAACATATTCAAATATTATATTTTTCACACCATTCAAAATGGAGTGGTACTAACAATAAATTGAAAAATGAAAACATTGCATTTTTTCAGCTTTTAGAATTTTAAAGACTTGTAGGGGTTAATTTATTGTTAATAATCAATTGAATTTAGATTTTGTAATTTTCTTAATTGTCTCTTTTGTGACAAAGCGATATGAAATGGTTTATATAATTTTAGTTTTCAAACATATTATCTAAGAAAAAGAAAATGCAATGGAATATAATAGGAAGTTTCCCCACAACCCCCAAGAGCAATATGCTTGACCCAACATTAAAGCTTAGCATTTCTATTTATAATATTCATTCACTAAAATGTATTTTATACAATTAAGTCCATCACATGTATTTTTTTTTTCAATTAACATATGCAAATATTATATTTTTCTCACCATTCAAAATGGAGTGGCACTAACAATAAATTGAAAAATCAAAACATTGCATTTTTTTAGCTTTTAGAATTTTAAAGACTTATAGGAATTTATGCATTATTAATAATCAGTTGAATGTAAATTTTGTAATTTTCTTAATTGTCTCCTTTACGACAATGCGATATCAAATGATTTATATAATTTTAGTCTATAAACATATTACTTAAGAAAAAGTTAATGCAATGGACTCTATTAAAAAGTTTCCCCACTCCTCTTAAGGGCAATATGCTTGACCTAACATCAAAGCAGGAGATTCCTATTTATAATATTCATCCACTAAAGTGTGTTTTATACAATTGAGTCCATTACTTATATTTTTGTTCAATTAACATATTCAAATATTATGTTTTTCTCACCATTCAAAATAGAGTTGCATTAATAACAAATTGAAAAATCAAAACATTGCATTTTTTCATCTTTTAGAATTTTAAAGACTTATAAAGATTTATGCATTGTTAATAATCTATTGAATTTAAATTTTGTAATTTTCTTAATTGTCTCCTTTGCGACAATGTGATATCAAATGATTTTTATAATTTTAGTTTGCAAACCTATTACTTAAGAAATAGCTAAATGCAATGGACTCTAATGAGAAGTTTTCCCACTCCTCTCAAGAGCAATATGCTTGACCCAACATCAAAGCATGAGATTCCTATTTATAATATTCATCCACTAAAGTGTATTTTATACAATTGAGTCCATTACTTGTATTTTTGTTCAATTAACATATTCAAATATTATGTTTTTCTCACCATTCAAAATGCAATGGCATTAACAATAAATTGAAAAATCAAAAGATTTCATTATTTCAACTTTTAGAATTTTAAAGACTTATAGGGGTTAATTTATTGTTAATATTCAATTGAATTTAGATTTTGTAATTTTTTTAATTGTCTCCTTTGTGACAAAGCGATATGAAATGATTTATATAATTTTAGTTTTTAAACATATTACCTAAGAAAAAGCAAATGCAATCGAATATAATAAGAAGTTTCCGCAAAACCCCTAAGTGCAATATGCTTGACTCAACATTAAAGCTTAGCATTTCTATTTAGAATATTCATCCACGAAAATGTATTTTATACAATTGTATCCATTACTTGTATTTTTTTTCAATTAACATTTTCAAATATTATGTTTCTCTCACCATTCAAAATGGAGTGACAGTAATAATAAATTGAAAAATCAAAACATTGCATTTTTTAGCTCTTAGAATTTTAAAGACTCATAGGGATTTATGCATTACTAATAATTAGTTGAATTTAAATTTTGTAATTTTCTTAATTGTCTCCTTTGCAACAATGCGATATCGAATGATTTATATAATTTTAGACTACAAACATATTACTTAAGAAAAAACTAATGCAATGGAATATACTAAGAAGTTTCCCCACAACCCTCAAGAGCAACATGCTTGACCCAACATTAAAGGTTAGCATTGCTATTTAAAATATTCATCTAGTAAAGTGTATTTTGTGCAATTGAGTCCATTACTTGTATTTTTTTTCAATTAACATATTCAAATATTTTGTTTTTCTCACCATTCAAAATGGTGTGGCATTAATAATAAATTGAAAAATCAAAACATTGCATTTTTTCATCTTTTAGAATTTTAAGGACTTATAGGGATTAATTCATTGTTAATAATCAGTTGAATTTATATTTTATAATTTTTTTAATTGTCTCCATTGCCACAATGCAGGTTGAAATGATTTATATAATTTTAGTCTACAAACATATTACATAAGAAAAAGCAAATGCAAAGAACTATAATACAAAGCTTCCCCACAACCCTCAAGAGTAATATGATTCACCCAACTTTAAAGTTTAGCTTTGCTATTTATAATATTCATCCTCTAAAATGTATTTTATACAATTGAATCCATTACTTGGATTTTTTTTCAATTAACATTTTGAAATATTATGTTTTTCTCAACATTCAAAATGGAGTGGCATTAACAATAAATTGAAAAAGAGTAACATTGAATTTTTTCAGCTTTTAGAATTTTAAAGACTTATAGGGATTTATGAATTGTGAATAATCAACTGAATTTGAATTTTGTAATTTTCTTAATTATCTCCTTTGCAACAATGCGATAAGAAATTATTTATATAATTTTATTCTATAAACATATTTCCTAAGAAAAAGCAAATGCAATGGACTATAATAAGAAGTTTCCCCACAACCCTCAAGAACAATATGCTTGACCCAACATTGAATCTTAGCATTGCTATTTATAATATTCATCCATTAAAGTGTAATTTATACAATTGAATATATTACTTGTATTTTTTTTTCAATTAAGATATTCAAATATTATGTTTTTCTCCTCATTCAAAATGTAGTGGCATGAACAATAAATTGAAAAATCTAAATGTTGCATTTTTTTCAACTTTTAGAATTTTAAAGACTTATAGGGATTTATGCATTGTTAGTAATCAGTTGGATTTAAATTTTGTAATCTTTTTCATTGCCTCCTTTGCCACAGTCCAAGTTGAATCTACAAACATATTATTTAAGAAAAAGCAAATGAAATAGACTATAAGAGGAAGTTTCCCCATTCCCTTAAAGACCAATATGCTTGACCCAACATTAAAGCTTAGCATTGCTATTTATAATATTCATCCACTAAAGTGTATTTTATACAATTGAGTCCATTACATGTATTTTTTTCAATTAACATATTCAAATATTATATTTTTCTCTCCATTCAAAATGCAGTGGCATTAACAATAAATTGAAAAATCAAAACATTACATTTTTTCAGCTTTTAGAATTTTAAAGACTATAAGGATTTATGCATTGTTAATAATCAGTTGAATTTAAATTTTGTAATTTTCTTAATTGCCTCCATTAGCACAATACAGGTTGAAATGATTTATATAATCTAAGTCTACAAACATATTACTTAAGAAAAAGAAAATGCAATGCAATATAATAAGAAGTTTCCCTACAACCCCAAGAGCAATATGCTTGACCCAACATTAAAGCTTAGCATTGCTATTTATAATATTCATCCATTAAAATATATTTTATACAATTGAGTCCATTACTTGTATTTTTTCAATTAACATTTTGAAATATTAAGTTTTTCTCACCATTCAAAAAGGATTGGCATTTACAATAGATTGAAAAATCAAAACATTCCACTTTTTTAGCTTTTAGAAATTTAAAGACTTGTAGGGATTTATGCATTGTTAATAATCAGTTAAATTTCAATTTTGTAATTTTCTTAATTGTCTCCTTTGCAACAATGCGATATCAAGTGATTTATATAATTTTAGTCTACAAACATATTACTTAAGAAAAAGCTAAGGCAATGGATTTTAATATGAAGTTTCCCCACTACCCTCAAAACCAATATGCTTGACCTAACATTAAAGCTTGAGATTCTTATTTATAATATTCATAAACTAAAATGTACTTTGTATAATTGAACCCACTACTTGTATTTTTTTTTCAATTTGACATATTGAAAGATTATATTTTTCTCACCATTCAAAATGCAGTGGCATCAACAATAAATCTAAACATTGCATTTTCTCATCTATTAGAATTTTAAAGATTTATAGGGATTAATGCATTGTTAATAATCAATTGAATTTAAATTTTGTATTTTTTTTAATTCCTTCTATTGCCACAATACAGGTTGAAATGATTTATATAATTTTAGTCTACAAACATATTACTTTAAAAAAGCAAATGCAATGGACTATAATAAGAAGTTTTCCCACAACCCTTAAGAGCAATATGCTTGACCCAACGATAAAGCTTAGCATTGTTATTTATAATATTCATCCGCTAAAATGTATTTTATACTATTGAGTCCATTACTTGTATTTTTGTTCAATTAACGTATTCAAATATTTTGTTTTTCTCACCATTCAAAATGCAATGGCATTAACAATAAATTGAAAAATCAAACTTTGCATTTTTTCAACTTTTAGAATTTTAAAGACTTGTAGGGGTTAATTTATTGTTAATAATCACTTGAATTTAGATTATGTAATTTTCTTAATTTTCTCCTTTGCTACAATGTGATGTGAAATAAATTTTATAATTTTAGTCTAAAAGCATATTACTTAAGAAAATGCAAATGCTATAGACTATAATAAGAAGTTTCCCTATAACAATCAACAGTAATATGCTTGACCTAACATTAGAGTTTAGCATTGCTATTTATAATATTTGTCCACTAAAATGTATTTTATACAATTGAGTACATTACTTATATTTTTTTTCAATTAATATATTCAAATATTATGTTTTTCTCATCATTTAAAATGCAATGGCATTAACAATAAATTGAAAAATCAAACATTCCATTTTTTCAACTGTTAGAATTTTAAAAGACTTGTAGGGGTTAATTTATTATTAATAATGACTTGAATTTAGATTTTATAATTTCTTAATTGTCTCCTTTGCTACAATGCGATAAGAAATGATTTATATATTTTTAGTCTACAAACATATTACCTAAGAAAAAGCAAATGGAATAGACAATAATAACAAGTTTCCCCA